>VXAU01005646.1:2520211-2545594 GCA_013399695.1 Formicarius rufipectus
AAATTTCTCTAGACCTAAAACTTGGTAAAAAAGTTAATGAAGGTAAAACGAAAGAAGTGTATGAGCTGCCAGATATCCCGGGATGTGTTCTCATGCAGTCAAAAGACCAAATAACGGCGGGAAACGCAGCCAGGAAGGACCGAATGGAAGGGAAGGCTGCCATTTCCAACACAACAACTAGCTGTGTGTTTCAGCTGCTCCAGGAAGCGGGTAAGTGGTTTAAAGGTAGAGTAGATGCTTGTGTGCTACAGGCGTTGTTAAAAACAGCATCGTTTCTATATAAGGATTTATCCTGCCTTGAAGCTCTGGTGGGTTTTTAGATTCTTTTCTCCTCATAATTAGTTACGCTTTTCTCTCTGGTACTTCAGAAACGGGGTGGAGGGGCGACTTGCTCTTTTGGAATGTGAGAGTAACTATGGTAGTCCAGTGTCTCAGATAACTCTGTGAGGTTTACCTGCTTGGACACGCCCCTAATCCTCCCCTTTGCTTTTGTCAGTTCTTCCCTACCCCCGCTACTCCCTGCCTATAACAGCTGGGTGCATCTGCCTTTACTACATCTGCCTGCATAGAAGTCGCTGCTAGCCAGTGGCACTATTAGACTGTTTAGGCTGTGTGAAAATTGTGTATGAATATTCAAACATAAAATTACAGTCTGCCTCTCCCGTCTCGGTTGTGTTACAGCAAAGTTTCTATAAGCTTTGTACATAACGCATACGAGGACCACATAGCAAATACATTTATTGGTCTGTAGCAGGAATGTATCAGGAGCTTAAAGCTTACTTTGAAAGACTCAAAATATTTCTGATGCTAAAAGTGAGCTTTCGCAGAGTAGATAAACTTACCTGAGTGACTCAAGTTAGTTTGCATTGCACTTCCAAAAATGGAACCAGTAGCTTTGCTTTGAGAGAGCATTTTGAAGTGTCTCTGAGAAGTTTGCAAGTTGTAAAGAGGAATTTGTGCTGGTGATGAGTCTACAAATGGTACTGTAATGCAGGCACTAGAAAATGGTCAAGATCGCTTATAGGTGCATGCTTAGTGTGCTTTGAAACATTCCTACCAAGATTGCTTCAGGTACCAACTGAGTTAGTGTAGAATTTGTATTATCTGTTACAAGGTGTGGTAGTAGCTCTCAGATGAACAGTGAAGTTCTAGCACATTTCACATGTGGGGACAGAAAGATTGCTTCTGTAGAGTTGTATGTTTTTGTTTGAGTAGTTCCTAAAATATGGACTGAGACAAAGTTAGATCAAACAATTCAGTTGACTGAAACTACCAGTTTTCATTTAGGAGCAGTTAGTGAGGTGTTTTGCTTAGATTTTGAATGGCAATATTTAAGATAACAATCAAAGTATTTAATATCCTACAGATATGAACTTTGAAAGTGAGGAAGACCTTCTGTAGAATCTATGGATTTTTGGGTTATACTCACAACTTCCACAGGTGTTATGAAAAAAACAGGAAGTAAAATGCAGTTGCTTTTTAAAGCAACAAAAAACATTTCTTTTCCAGTTTGCTTATTTGAGTGGTGTAGGTGGCAGATAATGTGGCTGCTTCATTGTAGAAGTAGTTTGTTTGCTTTGCGCAACTATTCTAACCTGCTCTTTCAGAGTTGATGATTTACAAAGTTCTCTCCCTTTTATAACAGAGCTCATGTCAGCCCAGCAAGAGTGCATTTCTGCACTGATGAAAAATTGAGGGGTCCTTAATGTCTGGATATAGAAGTGCCTTAATATGCAGTTGAACGTTTAAATCATTCTGCCCTTGAAGGAAACACAACAAAATCTGAGGAGTTAGTGTTACTACTATATTTTTAAGACTTCAATTCTGCCTATATAGCCCTGGAAGTGGAATGGAATAGAGCTACTCCTTGGTTTGACTGAATGCAGTTCTTTTGCCATCTGTTTCTGGCAGATGCCAGTTGGGCTTGACAGTTGTCTTGCCCTGGGCAGGGAGAAAGGTGTGACTTTTCCTCAAGAGTGAAATGGAAAAAAAGAGCCATTTTGCACTTAAAATGCTGATCTGCACATGTTGACTGTCCCTGTTTAATATGGGGTTGGTCACCTTATTGTGTAAAAATGCTGACTTCCTGCACCATGCCTGTTTGAGTGCAGAAGCTTCTGGGTCTTACTGTCTTTTGCCTAAGAAATCACTACCATCTAGTGCCCTAAATAACTGTAGTGAAAGGGAGGACAAAGCCATTCTCCTCTCTGCCCCATCTTCCTTTACTAAGCAAAATAGTGAAGACGACTACCATGCTCTCTTACTCCTTTGAAACCCTCCAATTACTGTTCCACGTGTAATGAATCTTCCACCAGAGACCATGGTTGGGTACTTCGTTACTGCTATTAAAAACAAAAAAAAACAAACAAAACAAACAAAAAAACAAAAACAAAAATAACAACCAAACAAAAAACCCAAACAAACTCCCTCAAAACAAACAAACAACACAAACAAAAAACCTACAAAAACCTTGTGAAGGGTAGACTTTTTTAAAAGGTTCTGTGAACAAAATTATTTGCACAAACAGGATTTCAGAGCTACAAGTGAGTGTTGTATGATAAAATTGGCCAAACTAATGACCTGTGGGAGACAACTTCATTGATTGCCTCCTGCTAGGCTAGAGTGGGCTTAAAAATACCCTGAAATTTAGTGTGTCCTTTAAATCCAGGGAAGAACAAGATTCAGACATACTTAAAATTAAAGATCATGTTTGTGAATCTTGTTTCAACTGTGGAATGTGCCTACTTATGGAACTAAGCTGCTGTCTTTATATTTAGGAATCAAAACAGCTTTTGTCAGGAAACACAGTGACACGGCATTCATAGCAGCTCACTGTGAAATGATTCCAATTGAATGGGTGTGCAGAAGAATTGCTACTGGCTCCTTCCTCAAGAGAAACCCTGGTGTCAAAGAAGGATATAAGTTTTACCCACCCAAAATTGAGATGTTTTACAAGGTAAGTTTCCTTTCCCACCATGTTAATCAAACTTAAACAGCTGGAGCTCTGTATTATCTCCTTTAAAATTATTATGGATAAAGCAAGTAGTGCTAATGGCTGACCAGTCCTCTCAGTATCACTAGTTTTGCCATCCTCATATTTTCTTGCATTCTTGTCCAGCAGCTGTTTTGTCCAAAGTTTGTATAATATTGGCTTACAAGGCCATCAAAGAACAACAAGCTAAACTGTACATAAAAATAGTAAAATGTAATTATAAGAACTTTTTAGGCATAAGCTACACAAGTTGAAACAGATGTGTTGGTATATTTGAAGAAATTAAACAGTACTTGCATGGTGAGGGTAAGTAGCTGGTTAGTCACTTGGGATACTGAACTTCTTTGGGAATGCATGCTCAAAAGAAGTATTTTGTGAATAGTGACCAAAAGTGTTGGCTGTGGTGTACCTTGTCACTTTTAAAGATGTTCAGGTGTTACAGCAAGTGTGTTACTGTCACTTTTTTAATGCTAATCATAAAATACTAGTTTGGAACTTGTATTTTCTTTTTCAAAAATACACAAAACCTAGTATCTTTTAATGGTGATTTTCCTCTAATAGCAAGCTTAAATTACAAGAGGAATTTGTTCTTCTTTTCTTAACAGGATGATGCTAATAATGATCCACAGTGGTCTGAGGAGCAAATAATTGAAGCAAAATTTTGTTTTGCTGGACTTACTATTGGCCAGACTGAAGTGGATATTATGGCTCGCTCTACTCAAGCTATCTTTGAGATTCTGGAAAAAGCATGGCAGCCCCAAAACTGTACTCTGGTAGACCTGAAGGTATAAGAATCTGATTTCCCATGATCCTGGTTCTGACAGGAGATATATCACCATATAGCTACTAAAATGGGATTCTTACTGTTCTTTTAGATTGAATTCGGTGTTAATATGTTGACAAAAGAAATTGTTCTTGCTGATGTTATTGATAATGATTCATGGAGACTGTGGCCAGCAGGAGACAGAAGCCAGCAGAAGGACAAACAGGTAATGCTTTAATTTTTTTACCCTCTAAGTCAGCAAAGGAGGTGAATAAAAGCAGATATTAAACTGTAGGGTTTTCTTTTTTCAGAGTGGGTTTTTCTAGGTAGTCTTATTACAGAGTAGTTCATGTTACCTGATGTCTGAGCCTCTTCTCTTTGAACAGTTTATCTGGTTTGTGGTAGAAAAAAACCCCTCTGTATATCTTCAGCTAAAATACCCAACAGTACTGTTGACTGGGGCTACTGTAATGAAGTGTGGAGTTTCTATTTATGATAAGAATTTGCCTGTTTATGCAGATAATAAAATAGTTGGATAACAAATCAGTGGGAAGAATACAAGCTTTGGTTCCCGTGTCTCCTCCAAGTTTCCCTGTTTATTCAAAGTGGTATCTCTGGTGATAGGTAAGAGGGAACTGCAGGGAGGATGCTTTTCTACATTGTTTATTTTGGTTAATCATGAATTCAGTATTGTTACCTCTGAAAGTGTTACTTACGGATTGTGCCCACATTCAAGGCCTGCAAACATAAATTTCAAACAAAGTGTGTCCTATATTTAAATTTGTAGCAATTACACTTCTTAAATATCTCTGAATCAACCGGTAAGTACTTACAAAAGAACTGGTTTGGGAATGCTTCTGTCATGGAGTTTCTGTAATGGTTGTTAGTAGGTTGTCTAGTAACAGAGACCCTGTGAGAAAAACTCATTGTAAGCCACAGGGAAAGATTGCAAAGTGTGTGTGGAAGGAAGGGTATTAATTTTAAATTTGAAAGCAAAACTGGTCTATTGTTTACTTGACCTGAATTAGGTAGTAGCATGCTTGAATGAATTGCTCTGACAGTGCTTTTGCTCATCTCCCTAAAATAAGGTATATGAGAACATGTAGAACTCTTAGATTGGCTAGCACAGGCAATCACTGCAAGTCCAATTTTAAAGAAGTTTGTATGTCTTTCCTTAAACTTTCCCTTTAGAAAGCTTCTAAAACCTTGATACCCTCGTGGCTAAAAGTCTTTTGTGTTGCAAATGGCCATAAGTTGTAATGTAGAAAGTTGTTTACACCTACTGAGATGGTTCTTCATTAAATATATCCACCATATTTATATATTCAGTATATTCTTCATATTCAGTCTTTCCCATCTTACCAATCTCTTGTTCTCCTTCCTGTGAAATGGTCAGAAACCCCATAAATATTTCAGTTGAGGTATAATAATTCCTATAAATTATGGCAGCAAAATGAATCCTTTGTGTACTCAAACTGCATTGATTTCATATGCTGGTTTTGGCTCAGGTAGAGTTAATTTTCTTCCCAGTGGCTACTATGGGGCTATGTTTTGGATTTGTGCTGAACACAGTGTTGATGTTTTTGTTACTACTAGGCAGGGCTTACACAGAGCCAAGGCTTTTTCCTCCTTTTGTAGTGCCACGCTGGTGAGGAAGTTTGGGGGTGTGTGGGAGACTGGGAGGAGACACAGCTGGACAGGTGACCCAAACTGACCAAAGGTTTATCTATATCATGTGACATGATGCTCAGTGTATACAGCTGGGGGGGAAGGAGAAGGAATGGGGGGATGTTTGGAGTGATAGCATTTGTCTTCCCAAGTAACTGTTACACATGATGGAGCCCTGCTCTCCCTGTGATGGCTGAACACTGTCTGTCCAAGGGAAGCGGTGAATTAATTCCATGTTTTGCTTGCCTACGTGGCTTTTGCTTTCCCTATTAAACTGTCTTTGCCTCAACCCACGAGTTTTCTTGCTTTTACCCTTCCAGTTCTCTCCCTCTGATCTCACTGATAGGGAGTGAGTGAGCAGCTGTGTGCAGCTCGGGTTAAACCATAACACTTTAGTATTTTTATTTTCCTCTTTTCAGTCCTATCGGGACCTGAAAGAAGTGACTCCTGAAGCACTGCAAATGGTTAAGAGAAACTTCGAATGGGTTTCAGAAAGAGTGGAGGTACCTGTTTTTATGAACAACACATCTAGACTTTGATAATTGCATGTCTTCAATCCTGCTGACTGCTTTTCTTTCTCTCTCCACTCATTTCCCTAGTTGCTTCTGAAAACAAAGAGCCAAGGTAGAGTTGTGGTGTTGATGGGATCTCCTTCTGACCTTAGTCACTGTGAAAAAATAAAAAAGGCATGTGCAACCTTTGGAATTCCTTGTGAATTAAGAGTGACCTCTGCTCACAAAGGGCCAGATGAAACCCTAAGGATCAAAGCAGAATATGAAGGTAAGTGCCAAAGAAATACTGATTAGGACTGAAACAGCATCATGTTCCAGAATGACTTGGCAACTTAAGGATTTATGTGGGGTTTTTCCGTTTTCTGTTAGGAACACCAAGCTGTTACAGTGCTGGTTCAGACTTGCTAACTGCATAATGACAGACTGTTCCAAGCAATTTCAGAATAATGTGTTGTCTTACTGCCCAGCCACAACTTCCATCCTCTGGTTTTCTCAATACCAGAACTGCTTTGCCCAAGCCTTGAGCATGTTAACACGCTTATTGTAGCATCTTGTTGATGATTCCAGCCCTTCTGAAACAAGATGTAATTAGTCTCTCCATCTGACTCTCAGTATTCTTACATTATTTACAAAGCAGATGTTGCTCCCACCAGGCTTCCCTGCCTGTTTCATGAAAATATTCTTGCTTATTACTTTTGATGCTATTAGAAAAAGATACTCTATTTAAATAATTCTCTTTGCGAAGAAAACTTGACATCTCTTCAAAACTATTTATAGCTTAGCAGATGAGAGATAAGAACCATTTATTTTTGTGGGAGTATACTTTCTACTTGGTGAAATTACAAATGTAGTAACCATAGTTGAGAAACACACACTTTGAGGTGAAACACTGTATGATTTAAGGAGAGGAACACTTAAGTGATGCCAGAGGCTTAATGGCTATGTTCTCTACAAAGCTAAGCAGCACCTATTTCTCTGATACTGAGCCATCCTCTCAGAGGCAGAGTAAGAAACTTCAGTGGTAAACAGTAGCTGGGATTTAAGGCTGTAAGATTTAGAATATATTTCCATAAAGGGGGAAAGTGAACACAAAATTCTACTGCCCTGTAATGGAATTGACAAAATAATTCAAACAGAATTATGGACTCAGGTAAAGTTTCCATGAAAGCAGGTGGTAGAGAGCAAGGTAGATTGCTTATCACTGAATGTCTTCCACCAGGAGATGGAATCCCAACAGTGTTTGTTGCAGTTGCTGGCAGAAGCAATGGCTTGGGGCCAGTAATGTCTGGTAACACTGCTTACCCTGTTGTCAACTGCCCTCCACTCTCAGCTGACTGGGGCACTCAGGATGTGTGGTCCTCTCTCAGACTACCCAGTGGTAAGATGATCTTCAACTTATGCTGCTGTTCTGATTCAGCTCTGCTTTGTTCTGGTATATGCACATGTGGAGAAGTAGATAAATCAGTAGTGAGCAAAGGCTCTAAAACTATGCTGTGTACAGGCTTTGACTTTTTGATGGCAAAAAGCCATCAATAGAGCAAGGATTACATAGAAATAGTCTTTAGAAGAATATAAATCTTGGCTTATCCTTGCTAAACATTCCAGTATGAAATTAAAATTAGTATTAATGGGAATTTAAATAATTGAATTTTTCTTTATATTCCTAATGATCAAAGATCAAATAATGTCTAGGTAAGACCTCAACACTTAACTATTACTTCAGTGCATGTATGATTTTTGACTTTGTTAGTAATTTGAATGGATGCTTGGCAACTAGGGGGCACAGAAGTCTGTTACCTTTGTGTAAGGGGAATCATTTGGTTTGATGACTTGGTTTAAATAGCCATGAAGCAGTCATGTTAGAAGTAGAGGAACTTCACTAGCTTTAAAATTGGATCATGTCACCTGAAGGCTGAAAGAAACCTTGTTTTAAGTTGTTCTTCAGAGGCAATGTTTTGACTATGAATTGTGCTTTAGTAAGTGGCATTCTCTTCTCTGCAGGTCTTAGCTGTCCTACGACTCTGTCACCTGAAGGAGCTGCTCAGTTTGCTGCCCAGATATTTGGGTTAAACAACCATTTGGTGTGGGCCAAGCTGCGATCAAGCATGTTAAACACCTGGATCTCCTTGAAGCAGGCTGACAAAAAACTTAGAGAGTGCTCCCTGTAAGTCATCTAACAAGTGACTATTAGTTACTCAAAGGGTGTACGTATTCATTCATACTAGGATTTACATTTGAATGAGGTCAAAAGTCCTGCATCATTTCTTGCAGAAGAAAGCATTGTTAGAGCAGAAGATGAAATCTGTTGTGTTCTCATCCTTCCCTTGTGTATTTTTTTAATATAACAACTAAGTAGAGATGGGGAAGTAGTACTTTAGGTATCTCTTTCTGTTGCTCCAAAATGGTGCTGTTCTGCTTCGTAGTTTATACTGTTAACTACAGACTGTCAAGAGAATGATTTGGTGCACTCTAAATAGAATTCAGCTAAGTCTTCTGTAACAGTAATATTCTTCCATACTATTAATGTCTTGAACCTTATTAACTCAACTGGACTGCTGACTTAAGCCAGTTCTGATGCTGTTCTGCTTGCAATGATGGTATGCTTTCTTTAGCAATAAAATGGCAACATCTGCTGTATTAATAGTACAAAGGGGTGGAAAAATATTTTAAGAGCCTGAAATAAATACATGCCTTATTTAAAAATACGTGTATACATACATGTATCTTTTTTAAAAATATGTATGTGTATATGTACCCCATTGCTCTCTTTTGGAATGATGTGATGTTCATAAGAAGCTATAAATATGAATGGCTTGAGTGACCTGTAACTTGGCTTGTTGCCTGTTTGCTGTAACTCTTGCCTAGTCCAGGCTTTGCCCTTTTAAATACTAGGCAGATCTCTACCTTCAGTAGTTGTAAAGGGCCTATGTGATGAAGTCAGACTCTTCATACACTTCAATAACTGTAGTTACTATATATCTGTATTTCCTCCTGTTTCTATGGAAACTTAACTGAAGAGGGGAGTAAATTACTAAAGTGACAAACTACTGGGGAGGGGGAAAATCTAAGCATGATTGTCTTTGCACACACCAGTCTTCTGAGTAAGTATGATTCTAACAAATATGCAATTACTCATGATATGTAACACTTATGCTTTTACAATTATAAATAAACTTCTGAATGCAAAGCTGCTTCTTGGAGACTTATTGAAAAGTACACTCAAAAGTAGCCATCAGCTGTGGTCTATAACATCAGGACCTCAAGTTAATAAAAAGCTGATGCACTAAAACCTGCTAGGAATGCTATTAGGTGACAGCCTTCTGGAAGATAATCTGCTACTGATAAAATGTCTCTGTGGTACAGGGAGCGAGTTTATGATGGCGTGGTGTAGTTGAGGCTTACCCCCTTAATGTGAATAGCTGGATTAAATGCTGCTGGCCTTCTTCACAGGAAGGGACTGCAGTCTTATTTGTATAGAAGAGCTCTGAACAGTGCTTCTTTAAATGCAAGGGTTTTAAATTGGTCAAAGCTTACATTAAAGCAACACAATGACAATTATTATTAGGCTTGAGAGCAATTGCTTTTCTAATGAATTTCTAAGTGAAGTATCACTAATAGTGAGAGCTTATGCTGAATGAAGAGATTGAAATTCCTTTGTGGTGTGCTGTAGCTGTGGAAGCGCTGACTTAAAAGTGAAGATCCTCAACACTGGGTTTTTTTCAGCAAACAAACTATTTCCCAAGTTTGTACTTGCCTGCATACTTAAACCATGGCGTTCTGTCAGCTAGCTCTCCTACCACTACAGTGTTATTAACTTCAACTAGCAGAAGAATTAATTAATGGGTAAAAAGAGTCTATGCTCTTTGCTTGGCTGAGTGAATTGGATCATCTTGTAATCGGACAAGCACCAGAGCCAACAGCTGTAAAGGAGATTGCAGCACTTGTTTCTCCTGGTGGCAGCAGTCTGCTAGCTCAGCTACATAACAATACACAGCCTGAGGGTGAAGTTACACAACAGGTGAAGGTGTCATTTCCTATTCCTCATTGAGAACTACCCGGGGTGTTGGCTCTGACAGGTACTCAACCTGACAAGCTTATTAGTCATCTGGCTACCCTACTGCTGTGGTGGGACAGACAACTGCAACCAGCCAGTGGTGCTGCCTCTTTCATCTAATGCTGCTGTCTTTAGTCTTTCTCCATCCAATAAAAATTAGTAAGAGATGATGATTTGGGTATTACACCTGGACTGTTCTGTTCAGTCTCTAGTTACTTTTCTCAAGTTACTTTCACCCTGATTTATACAAACTTGATTTGCAAGATTGTGCCCATTTACCCTGGGCATGAGCATGCTAAGTGCTTTAGTTGCCATAGAGATGGTCATTCGTCAGCTTTTGGATGGGATGAGTTGTTTGGGGGTTGTTTTTGTGCAGTCTGTACTGAGCTTTCGGAAGCAAATCCTTGCTTGAGCAGTTGCCTTGCAAAGAACTAAGGCACAGCAGCTGACAATAACAGCGTGTTGCTGTGATCAGCAGACAAAACCTGCACAGTCTCTCCTATCTGCAAGAACTTAATGTAGTCCTAAAGGCCAAAGTGTTGTACATCAGCTGTTCAGTTTGGCTGAAACTTCACAAAGCTTTTGCTGTGAAATGAAAATAACCTGGAAAGCTGCTTCAGCCAGAAACTGCTCTTGTAGCACTTGTGCCTTTTTTTTTGGTCCAGTTTTTAAAACAATCCCAACATCTTCTTACATAAAAAAGTGATTTTATCTTCACAGAAACTACTACATAGAGTGGTTACTGAAGTTCATTTGTATTTTGTAAATTGAATTGGAATACCTTCAATGGAAGTTGCATTTTTAAACATCTGCTGTGGAACCAAGGCCCCTGGATAAGATCACGTCCTAGTTGGCAGAGTTACCTGCTTGACAACGTTCTTTAAAGATACTAGCAAAGACCTTTTTGGACTTAGCGGAGGGAAGTTCTGAGGGCAGAACTTGGTTTAGTCCTACACTCTGTCAGGTACAGGTGAGTGCAGCTGGTGCTCAGTTTTTAGAACATCATGTTGTTTCCAAAAAAAAGCCAACTCCCAAAAAAATCCACTGAAAAAGCAAGCAGAAAATCAAGGCATAGCTCCCACTGGTTTGTCCTCCATCCACAGGTCAAAGGTTTAAGCACCTATTTGGGACGCTGACGGTATGGTTTAATATCCACTGCCTGTGGGAAGCTGTAAAAGTGAATTGAAGACCTTGGAGAGGATGTGCATTAGGCTTGGGGATAGCATTTAAGGCAGTGCCTGTCTTAAAGTAATTCATATCCAAATTAAAGTCATGATGGTTCCCTCATTTGAGTGAGACTTTGGACCTTTTCTCACAGCCCCAGGGATTTCTTCAGCAATGCCAACTTAATTGTGAAATAGCTTTGGAAATCTTGAACTGTTTTAAAATCCGAGGTGCCACTTGCACTGTATTTGGATTGTGTTGCAGTTGGCCTGTCATACACATTTTCAGAGCACACTTCCTGTTCAAAACTTCCAAAAGCTTACACAAGAGAATGATCAACTTCTGGGCCTGGACAAAAATAAGGTGTAATGGTAGTTTGAACAATCAGGACTTGTTTCAAGGTATGTACAGGAAGAGAAATCTTTAAAGTTTCACTGATGATTGATAAGCAAAATAAAAAAAATTCAACACAAACCCCGAATTTTCCTGCAGAGCTTAAGTACCTCTAGAATTGTGTTGCAGTCCCAGTTCCCAAATCCCTGTTCCATTTCAGATCTAAATGTGTGCATTCAAAGCTCCTCAGCATTGCTGTGCAATGGCTACCTGGGCAAGACGGACCCAAAGCCTTTTAAGCACCTGGTGTCATGCTTTTGCAGAAGCACTTTAGGTCTCAACAGGCTCTTACACACCAGAGCGTTATCAGGATACATCAAGTCACCTATCCACACAAAACATAACCCGCAGTCCACATATTAGAACAGACACCCTGTTTATAAGCAATTTGATCCCCTTTCCACTAGGGGAAAGGACAAAACTAAACCTTTTCCTTAATTCATACAAGAGTGTTTTAACCCCTGCAGGTATTTAGAGGTCTGTAGGAAAGGAAGATCTTAATTTCCCCCTTTTACCCCTCACTGTCTCAGTTTATTTCCCTAAACAACCACAAGAGAAGTTGCCTCTAGAGCTTTGAGTTTTTGCCTCAGGAGTCTTGTCACAGGCCTCAGACACGTTTGGTTAACTTTCTTCTGTATGGACATAATGATGACTATGAGATGTCAGTTCAAGTAGGATGGGGAGCTTTCTGCAGGATTTACTTCCTGAAGAGTACGCCCTGAGTACAAAGAAGATCTTAGAAGATTTATTGTTCCATGTGGAAGGTAATATTCAAAGCTTATTTAAGAAGTAATGAAGATGTATTTGCACAGAACTTGATAAAAGAATTAACAGTTTTTCTCTCCCCTTCTGCTGACAGATGTCATCACCAGTAGGAGGGTATCTTCACAGAAAAATAGCACACCAAACAAGTTGCCAGAAGCTCAACAGATGCTTGTGAATATCAAGCATCGAGTTCAAGTCTTTTTCAAGGACAGAGCTTTCCACAGAAAAGAATAGACAGTCATTCTCAGGCATGGCACTTTCCAGACTGGTACTCCATCTGGCAGGCAGCAATCAGCTGAAATGTCTGATAAATGGGTCTGATACACTAGCAGGGGAAATAGGAAGGGCTGTGGCAGCCTCCAAAAGGAGCCCTCAGTCAGAACTGAGTCAGGTCTGATGCAAGATAAACAAAAAAAAACCCCAAAACAAAAGAAAAAAAGAAACATCACACCTTCTCTTATAGCACTGTCAGGGAGAAGGTAGTAGCGCACTTTCCCAAGCCACTAATACAGCTCTTTATGCTGATAAAAACATTCTGAGCTGACAAACCAGAAAGCTCTTGAGTGCAAGGAACTAATCACTCAAATAGATAATTAAGTAGTTCAAGATGCCAAGCTCCAGAGAATTTGTTTGGATTGGAAAGTAACGGTTATTTGTCTTAATATAGCACAGCCTCCATTTTCCCATTACCTAATTTCCCTCTTCTAACACATTAAACATCTAGTAAATGGCCAGCTTCCTATTCAGTCTGCTTTTAAGTTATTTCCAATATAGGACATTCATCCATCTTGCCAAACAAAAGCAAACCCCTCAACTAGTGTAAAGACTTCTTTAGCAACTGCTTTCTCTCTAATGTTCAAAACATTTTGTCCTAGAGAGCCTGCCACATCCTCATAGGCACTCTTGACTTCAATTAAGCTACATCATACTATCACTAGTGCAATTATTTTTTAAATCCATGGTGAAATCCTGCTATTGGCCTTGGCCTGTAAAAGCAGTCACAGTCATGAGCATCCAGGAAAGTGTAACTTCACAAAAAAATCAAGGCTCAGTGGACTCTATTTTTGGGGGTTTTTTGTAAAGGTCTTACAATAACTTATATCCTAGCATTAAATGTTTTACAGCTGTGGGGTTTGGGGTTGAATTGTAGAAAAGCACATAAATGAGAAGATAATGGACAGATTTCAGTGTGATATCAAGCAGCATGGATACTCTTCCTTGTACAGGTATCTCATACCTACTAAGTGGAATGATCTTCTTCCCATCATAAATCCAGTTGTAACAGCCAGGTCTCTACAGTCAAAGTCAGTACTGAGAAAACAATACTTTAGGCTTGAACAGGTGCAGGCTGGGCCACTGTGGTTTGTCTCCTGCTTCTGAGGACCTGCTCAGTTCTCAGAGTTTAACCATTCTCTCTGGGAACTGTTCCTGCTCCAATGTCAAGTGAGTGGAGCCTTGCACTGGGAGGCTGCCTCCAGAAGACTCAGTTGAGCAGGTCAACTCTACCCTGTCTCACCTGTAATTAATGCAAATGAGTCTAAAACAGAATTGGAGTATTCAGCAGACAGTTACACCACCCCACACATACTAAGGCAGAGCTCAAAGGAATGGGTTAGATCACTAATAAAACCAAAAAGATGACCAGTTTTGTAAAGCCTCTAACAATGTTTGAATCTGGCCTCATCTTTCAGAGATTCAGAGCAAACATTTCTCATTAGAGAACTACTGTTCTAGCATCACTTCAGGTTTCCCCCCCACCAACATCTTTGCGTATTGTCCTTAAAGAAACCTGGGACCAGAAAAAAGACCCATAGAAAAACAATTTGCTAGAATGAGTTTGACAGATATTTACCAGTTGCCAAAAGTAGTATCAAGTTAGATGGAGAAACATGAAGTTGTGATTTCATACCAAGAAAACTGAAGTTTCTAAACCTTAAGTTTGTTGGTTCTCATCAGGGGCACCAAGTTGCTACAAGAAATGACATCTGGTAGAAGTAAAGCAACTAGAGGTGAACATTAATCTTAATTTCAGCATTTCAGCAAGATGCCTAGCCACAGCTTAGCAAAATTGGGAAGAGGTCCTTGCCTCTTTGAAGATTTGAAAAATACACATGAGTTCTGGGAAGATATTTCCCAGTACAGTGACTGCAAACCCTCATGCTCTCATATTAACATACATGCACATCCAGTTAACTGTATAGCTATTTATGGATCATTAATCTTTTGAGACACATTTAGTTTTGTTCTCACACTTACATAAAGCACATTTCTACATCAACTTGTCAATCATATGATGAACAAAGAAAGCACAATCTCATAAATAAGGTGCTCCAACAATAACTTGGGGTAACTCTTGTTGGCTGGTCCAGGGGTGCTGCCTGGTGAGGGAGACCTCCCTTTGTCATGACAGAAAATGAGAGCTTGACAATTTTCTTGACTGTTGCTCATCATCAGGTAAGCCTAATCATTAATATTGTTGTACTCTGCCTGTACAGCAAGTGAGCTTTACCCTTTTCCCTTCTGCTCATGCCTAGATTACTTGCATTCCCCTCAAGGCCTAATTACATTCATTTTCAACCTTTTTATAATAAAAGGTGGTCGAACTTTGTCCTTAGTCAGTTGCTGTTGATTATTCGATAGCTGAAGAACTCTTGCTGTGTGGTAGGGGGGAATAAAAAAAAATCCTGCAAGAATAAGAAAGTACTCCTCAAACTCAAAATATGTACAAGGTACAGCCTGGTGCCTCTTTGGGATATTTACTTACATTCAGTTGAGCTCATTCTAATTGCACAAAGTGATAAAATCTGGTCCACAAGACATTCACCTAAAAAAATTCCATCTCAAAAAACCTCAAGTCTTTCCCCATTCTCAGTTTTCTATCATTCCCAAGAGCGCCTACTATAATCATGTGTGTGGAATAGCTACCTAGGAGTAACACTTAAAATCAGCCTCAATGCAAGCATGTGTTAAACATATTTACTTTCCTTTTTATGCTGTTGCTGTTTCCTTTTAATAAAGCCTTATCAAATGTAGTTTTTACAATTCCAGAAATAGAACTCACTTATGCACACGACAGTGCAAGCCAACTGACACTTTATCTGAATTTTTACTTTATTAAAAAGTCATGGGAATGTATAAAAACATTTAAAAACATCTTCGGCAGAGTAGAGAATACTCAATTTCAAAACTCAAGCTCTTGAAAAGAATAACAAAAAATTACAGGGACTTTTTGCTGCCAAGATAAAAAATTCCTGCCACCTGCATTCTTAAGAAGACCATGGTAATACAAAGATTAAATTTGTAAGGTTATAACATACGGAAGTCAAGAAATAAAGGATTCCTTTTTGTCTTTTATTATGCAAATTAAGTTTTCTAAATATTCATCCAGGACCTCATTCATACCATAATGGGGAAACTTACCCTACATAGAAAACCACATTAAAAATGATCCAGCAGATTCTGGACTGCCTGTAATATTCCAAACCTTGGACTCCAGAAGAGAGCAAGGCCACAGCATCTGACTAGCAGGTCTGTGAAATACCTTACTGCTCTCTGAGAACAGTTTCCCACAACTCCTAAGTTTTGCAAATTGCAAACTTCCTATCTGATTTAAACAAAATAGACAGAAAAGCAGGACACCAGCAAAAAACTTGTCTGACCAATAATCAGTTTGAGACAGGTACTATAATCAGAAACAGATTATGTACATACCAGTTACGTCAGGAAGCGCTCAAAACCTTAATGTAGGTTAAACAGCAGCTTCTGGATTTACTTAAGATCCCAAAATAGAAACATACGGAAAAAGAAAGTGATTTTTAGTTTCTGATAAAGTTTAAAATATTACAAACTTTTAGCTTTTATTGAAAATTAAATATTTTAGCAAAAGCAAGATTTAAGAAATATTTTACAAATGATTTACATACAAGAAAGCTAGTATCAGACATATTCACAAATATGCAAACCTTTAATTACAAAAAGTACCTATTGGCAGCATGATGCTAACCTTGCCACTGCAGTGTGCTCTACTATTGATATGAATAAGGCATAGAACTCACATTTGCACCAACTTAAAAAGTTCAAATAAAAACTTGAAGCTTTTGAATCCTGGATGCACCATCCCCAACAGACAAATGCACGCACACTCTAAGATTTCTTCTTCTAAGCTCTACAAACTAAGTGTGTGCTCTGGAAGAACAGCCAGCCTGAAAAGTCCAGTAGAAATGTAACTGGTACAAGCATTTAGACTTCAGTTTCCTCTCTAACATGTACAGGCTTAGGTATGTAAACCATATTCACAGTTTAAGTATGTTTAGACAGAAGTAAATGTTTTCTTTTTGCAGTTTTTCCTTAGAATAGGCTCTCAGTTCAGCATACAGTTCATTATGTCACCTGTTTTGTGATGCATACACTTACATGATAACTTAAAGACCTGTGCCTAATTCATGGTCAAGATAATTCAACAAGAGTAATAATATCCAACTGTAACATTCAATACTGTATTTCAAATATTTGTGCAAACAGCAAAAGAACAGTTGTATGAGGCAAACATTTGCAAAACCTTTAATATCTCCTCAATGTTGTAAACTTGGACTGTCAGCCTTAAGTCCTGCACTTCCACAGCTTAAAAAAGTCAGTTGCTAAAATGATCAAGTCTCAAAAAGGTTTTCTTCTACATAGTGCAAATTTTAATGTAGATAATGTGAAAAACATATCTATCTGGATTGACTTTGTGCAATCGTCAGTGGTCTTCTCTCGTAGTTGAAGAAAGTGTGCATTCAAAGAACCACATGGTTCAGGAAGTTGGAAGGGTGGGGAGGAGAGAAAAAAACAGTTCCATTACACTTCTCAAACCAGTGCTAGATGTGCAAAAGCAGCAAAAATTCCAGCTGCTACTACAACCAGAACAGAGTAACTTTTCAGGAAGACCCAGGCGGTTAGTCACTTGGACTGGTCTCTAGAAAAATATGTGAGTATATGTTGGATTTTTATCAGACGGTCTTTTAAAGACATCATGGAGAGAACTGACAGCTGGTATCTGGGGTCTACTGGGAGAACAGCTAGAAGCCACCAACACCAAGCAGGACCATTGGGCATTGCCTAAAAATAAAAGATAAGTTGGTTACCCATAACCAATGTTGTATGGTTGACTACCATGAAAACATCAAAAGACAAAGTCATTAATGACCAAGACTACGTTAAAGTTTGATACTAGCAAGAATTGCAGATCCATGAGATCAGAAGAGTGCTGAAGGGATCTTTCCTGATCCCTTCCCAAATGAAGTCAAACAAAGCACACTTAAACTAGGCTTGATAAAGCAATTAGTTTTTTCAGATCACATAGGAAGCTCATAGCTTCCTTGAGAAAAGATGGTTAGGTACAAGACAGTCATATAATAGCAAACCTCCCTGATTAAAATTAAATCCAATAACTGTCATGTTATTCTTAAGGCTAAATATTTATGAAGCCTAACACTTTCATTACAATTATCTTTATCTGAAGGACTTCTCTATCATCTCCCAATTCCACTCCCTTTCTCATTAGCTCCTAGAGAAAGCAGGACTACTTTATCAGTTTCTTCTAATTTGTTAAAACATACTCTGTAATTTCTTCCAGTACTTTATTTAATAACCAACACCAAGCACTGGATGTGAGGCCCTGAACTGGACATAATATTCCTCAGCAAAGGTTTTATCACTGCAGAGAAGATTAATCACCTCAAATGATTCGGAAAAATATCACTGGTAGTGGTACGCTCCAGGATGACCTATCAGCTTTGATTTGTGTCCTATTATAAATCTTAGGTACATATCCACAGTACTGCTGCCCTGCTAGTTACCCTGGTTTTGTTCACATATTCCTCTTTCCTAGTACATTATTTTCAATCTATTTTTTATTAAATTTTTCTAAAATCACTTCTGAATTCATGCACTGGCCTCCACAGCATCTACAGTTCCCTAGACAGATTAATATAGTGTCATAAAAATATGTAGCAGATGGGCGAGGGACAAGCTCCTGTAAGATCCCAATTCACATATAATTCCACTTTGAAAGCCAAATTTTACATATTTCAAAATATTACTTTTCTGCAGCCTCCACTCTCTCTCAGGATCTCACAAATCTTTAGCAATTGTTGCATTATAACCATTACACTAGACTGCTGCAGCTAGTTTCTTAAGAAATATCTGTCAAGTCCCAGCTGCTGCAGCTGTTTATACACTAGCTTAGAAAGGAGTAAAGTGTTATTTGTGATTTCCTCTTTGCCAAAGGTAACCATCTGCACATAGCAGTTTCAGTGTCTTCCCTTTCTTCCACAGGGAAGGAATTACATGTTTTTTTCCGCTTTAAATTCTAACAGTTTTTCACAAATGAATAGTTTAAATGTTAGTTGAGCTTAAGGTGTTTTCGGTTTACCAGTTTTATCTCCAGAACACCATATCATCCTTTCCTGCAAAAACTGCTGACCAGTGACAGGATCACATTTTGTTACTCATAACAGGAGCAAGGTGCAAGCCTTATTGACTTTGAAGATGGGGAAAAAAGTGGGTTTTTTTTCTTTTAATACATAGCAGTTGTTAACAGAGCTTTTAATTTTAGAAATAAACATCTAACAATTGATATTAAATGAGTCTCACCTGTATATTTTCCTCCCTGTCAGGCATTGGCCCGAAGTGCTGAAGAATTTGAGTGCGAAATTTGTTTCTTAAGTTTTGGAACCAACTGCAGGCCTGATTGTAAACAAAATTATGGAGCTCTCTCAATTTCTTTAGCTCTTCTTCATCAGCAACCTATAGGAGGAAAGTTACAAAATTATGATTAGACATAAAGAAACAATTAAGGCGTTTAAGCTAAAATTAAAAAAAATTCAATTTTAACTATATTTAGTTTAGTTAGGTATGTTTCTTGCATTCTCTTAAGCCTTGAATGCTAATGACTGAATAGTAAAGAAGTCTTGTGATATTTTTAAAGTTACAGTCTCAGACTATTGTTCAAACAACAAGTGTTTCTTAGTTGCTTTAGAATTTAAAAAAAATTTTTGCTAGCTGCCTTTTATTCCATGTGATGGTACTGAGTCTTTCAGTGCCTGAAAAATTTGAAACAGAACTCTCAAGAACAAATCAAGCAAAAATCTTGATATATTAATACTAGTAAGTATTTAGACAGTGTTCTGGATACCTTGACATCTTCCAAATATTCAATGTCTGCAGTGCAATAACCATCTTTCATCCCTCTCTGTAAAACTCTAAATCTCTTTCCACCGACTGTATCAACAACAGACCGTCCATCAGGTAGAAAATGAACGTTCCTTATTTGCAGCATGCAACCATAATCTGCAAAACTAAAAAAGAGACATAGTCAGTAATGTCATTACATGCTCCTGAGAAGACATTTTTTATAAATAAAAAAGATGTACGAGATGAGAAGCTTAGAATCAGGATGTAAACCTACCCATTTTGAGAATCACTTATGCACATCCCAAACTGTTTAGTTCCAGTTTCCATACTCCTGCGAATCATAAGTCGGTATCTTGGCTCAAATACATGTAGAGGGCAAGGCACAGTAGGATATGCCATAGTGCAAACAAACATTGGAACATTCTTGGTCAAGCTTCAAGAGAACATCAAAAGAAATATGTGGCTTCAAAATCTAAATACTGAGCTATGCAAGATAATACATTTTTTTCAGTATGTTTGCTGTGTTTGAGGTCACAAGGTATGTGGTAGTAACTTTCAAAGTTAAAGTACATTGTAGTAACTTTCATAAGCACTAAAAAACCACATTAATAACAATGTCTGAATACCTATGTACTGATTTGTATACACATCAGACAGTAAGACTCATGGTTATCTAGCTACTGAGTATCTAGTCATTAAATAAAGGGCTGTTTTGGGCACAGGGGTGTTAGTTACTGTTTTACTTTTTGTTTTCATTTGAACCATACAAGCCATTATGCCCTCAGAAACACAGTATATGCAACTACATAATAGCTAGGTCACCATTTAGATTATTTGCAAGAAAGGACTCCACAAGATGCAATCCAGAGTATGATCTGTACCTTGCAGTATGCCTCAAGAAGTGTAATTTAAAAACAAATTGTTTTTTTCATGCTATTTTATCAAGTATACACAGTTCATAGCTGATACAAATAAGTTATTATTTAAAACATTACCAGGTATTTAATTTTAGTATCTTTCAGACTGTCTACCAGATCGATTCTGTTACATAAGTTTCATGGGCTGTAGTTTTAGTTTTCCAACATTCTTATCTACAAGACACAATGCTTTATATATCTTAAAGACTCTCCTTTGCGAGAGAAACACCAAAATTACAAAAAAAACCAAAACAAAAACAACAAAACAAAAAAACCAAACCAAAACAAACAAACAAACAAAAACCACAACAAAAAAACTCAGCTTTTGATCACATCTATCTTGGTTTCCAAGAAATTCCAAGTCTGAGACTCTGCAGTCAATTAACAAATACAATTCCACTAACAGCAGCAAAGTTAAAAACAAAGCTCCATGACAGTGCATGCAGAAAAAGGAACGGAAGGGAAAATACAGGTAGTGTCCCTCAGGGGTGTGTACTGGGACCTGCACTGTTTTATTTCATCTTTAATGATAGACAAATGGATTGAGTGCACCCTCGGCAAGTTTGCCAATGACACCAAGCTGAGTGGTTGCTGTTGACAGACCAGAAGGATGGGATGCCATCCAGAGGGACCTGAAAAAGCTGCATATTCCTTCTTGCATCCATAATATACCATTATTAATAACAATAAACATAATAAAAACATTTCTAAAAAGGATTTCCATACTAATTTCTCAAGTTTTTCAAGACAGCAAGCTTACTTGGAGTGTTCAGCAGTTTCTTCAGCATGAATTCTTTTTCTCTCGTATAATTCATCGGACAAATATTTCATTATTAATTCCTCCAGCAGTTCTGTGATACTGTATTTTCTGCTTGCAAGGTACTGTAAGCAATTTTTTAAAAAACATTAATATTTCTTCTCATATATATTAACAAAAGACTTGAGAAAACACAGTTTTTATTGAAAAATATGATTTATGATGTACCATAAAACTCATAAAAGTTTACAGCTCTCAAGTTCTTATGTTTCATTGGTTAACACCTAATGATAGTCCAGTATTTTAAAATGATATTCCCTGTATTAGTTACAGGTGTCTGACACTTTGAGCATCTCAGTTTGTATTTCTATGCTTACCAAAGACACAATTGATTTCCTAGGATATACAGCCACACAAATAATGACAGTGTACAGAAATCACCGAGAGGTTTAACTGAATAGTTACCAAAGTTTACAAATACACAGGATTTAATTACACCAGTAAAGTAGATGGTCACAGAAACATAAAACCTCTAAGACTCTGAGGCAAATCTAATCAACTTGTATTGAAAAAATTTGTCTCAAGTTTTTCCATTCTAGCATTAATCCACAGGCGAGGCAAACTCAAGTTTTTCGGTTCAAGTGAAGCAGCCTTTAAAATGATACAGTATTTGTATTTGTGAGCTTTACTGAGAAACAATACCTCTTTCAAGCTCTCCTTACAGAGTGGACACTGTGGAGCATGATCTAAACATCGTTCCAAACAAGCTTTGCAAAAAGTATGTCCACAAGGGGTTGTCACTGGCTCAAAGAATAGCCTGAAACAAAATTATTAGAACTCAGATGATATGGTCAGTGTGTGTTTTGCTAAAAATGTCAATAATTAATCTCTTTGATTTTTAAGACCAGGTATACTGTAATAAAGTAGAGCAAAATTAATTCCATCTCTCCTTATTCTACCCCTTCCACTATACTGCAGTTTATTTCTATTTACTGCATCATTCATTTTTTTTGTTTTCTGATGAATATGGACACACTCTAATACTCTAATTACCTAAATATTTATCCAAAACACAAAGACTTTGGTCTGGCTAGAGATAGAGAATACACAAAATTGAGTGATTCTCTGACAAGCTAAGTTGTTTTAACATCAGGATTATATACTAATAACATAACCATAGATAGTTTAGTACGCACAACATGTTTTATGCTATTTCTTCTGAAACCCAAGACAATTCAATAAGAGCTTTCAAACACAACCCCCTCTGCATTTACGTAGACTAACATTCTGAAACATCTACATCTCCCAGACAAATACAAGGTTCACAGGCAAAACTTCTAAGAATTAGCCTTTTCAAAATAATACCGATTGAAAAAAACTTAACACTTAACCTCAAAAGATCCTGTCCTTTTACAGTTAACCATGCCAAGTGTAATTTATAATGCAACTTGATTAAAATAATCTTATAGTATATAGTGTTGTAGCAAGGGACATTTAAATAAACATTTAATTGCAGGGTTAGAGAAAAGTTGGAATTACTGACTGATACCAGAACTCATGGCAACCTAAAAGTACCCCAGTTTATACATGCAACAGATATGTGGCCAAGCATCTGTAACAGACAAAATCTTACCTCATACATAGAGAGCACTCAAAATCTGATACATCAATCAAATCCCCTGGAATTGTTCCAAAAGCCAGTGTCATGTCCCTTTTTGTACTTTCTAAGGAAAAGCAAAACAAAATACTCCTTCAAAGAAAGGCACAAGGCAGTAAATCCTTTAAAATTCAAAGTGAGTGACTGTTTACCTCCTTGCTTTTTGTGTTTGTTTCTTCCATCTTCACATACAACTGTATCCTGTTCTGAGAAGGAAAGCTTTCTTTTTAACAAAGCACTTTTTCCTTGGCCAGAGAGAAGAGGTTCAGAAGACACTCTCTTTAAGCCATCTTCCTTGGCAAGGTCTTTTGTTGAATTAAGAGAATGGGCAGACAGGGCACGATTCAAGCCTCCACTGACAGGCTTCAGTACATCTGATCCTCCTGAACTCTGTAACAGTAAGATGAACTGAACTGTATTTTAAGAGTAACACAAATCTAATTATGTAAGATGTGACCATGCAAAGATATATAGGCCAAACTGATACCCACTGTTAGTACATTAGTTAACTACCAAAATTTCTAAGTCAAGACAGTACTCAACTTCGCTTAGCATTACCAATTTAAAAATCTTTATCTGCGTCAAAGAGAAGAATAATTCCATTTCTCCTTATTTTGAAGTCCCTATTATCAAACTTCAGTACCTTCTTATACTTTATTATTTATTCTAGTTCACTGGACTGAGGAGTTTTAACACTACAAATGAAAACACATCACTCCCAAATCATGATTCTTTTCCTCCAATTTAGCCAATTACAGAAGTCAGTATCTACACTGGAAAGTAATATGACAAATCAGGGTATCAGTACATCCGATGTTTACATTATCAGTCAAAGAGAAAAATTACCCCAGAGTTTTTGTTACCTGCTGAGGACAAAGTTGTAAGTTGCAGTAAGATGCAGTCACCTCAGAACCATGCATAAAAGGTTTATTTCGAATATGGGGTGAATTCCAAGCAGATTCCTTCAGACTCTCACCTAGCTTCTCTGGTGACAAAACATCACACAATGTCTAGAAAAACCAGCTAAATGTTAATAATAAAGAAAAAGAATCTAGACATACCTTTGTTATAAAACTAGAGATACTCAAAATAAGAAGTTAATCTATATGAAGTTATCCTCATAAATAGATTTTCAGCAGTAACTAAGAAAGCAGAGTTGAGAACAAGCAGAAACCTATGTCACTACATTGATAAAAAGAAATCTATCCAGCAATGTCTCCTACTACAAGCTAGTGAGCTCTTCGAACAGAGTTGCACATTATCAGTTCAGTATTATGCATTTTTCTCAACACAGATTTTTATTATCAGAGAAAAACTGCTGTGCTCTGGACACAAAAGATTTCAACTTAGAAAAAAACTTTCTGCCTGCTTTCCAGTTTTCTAGATATTCATATAGTAACTTCAATGGCATATGTGCTTTTAAACACATAAATAAAAGATGTGTACACTGGGACTATCTCTTCAGTGTGGTATGATTTAAGACGTATCTTAAATCTGTCACCTGAACTTTCTCTGTATATAATGAATTTTAAATGCTCAAAGTCTACCATAATGGGAGCTTTATAAAGGAACCAAATAAATAAATAAAATTACCTTTTCTACTTCTAGCTTGGCTGGAAGAAAGTCCTCATCAAGGGCTAAGCACTGTAGAAACAGTTGTAAGGCATCACCTACAAAGCCAGAGTCTTGCAGCACTTTTCCTTTCCTGAAGTAAACCTGAGAAACAGATACCATGAAGACATGTCCAGAGAGTATGTTAACTGCAGTATTTATCTTACGAGCATTGCAACAGTTAGAACTAGAACCCGCCATAACAAAAAGAATCTTCCTCTTCAATAAAGTTCAACTGTGCATAGTGAGGGTGATCCATATGCCTTGTCTAACATACATCCACTAGCATTTGAAAAGCGACACAGAATAGCCTGGTGTTAGTATTCTTCCAGTTAATTTGTTTTGCCTTATATGAAAGGGTTAAAAAACCTGACCAGTGCTCATGCACAGAAGGCCTTAGTTTCCCTGTTCTGGGAGCCTTAGGAGAAGACGAAGGTCAGAAAATGCAAATTATTACATAACCTCACAAAACAGCTTACAGGATATCTTTTCTTCCCCCTCTATTTCATTAAAAGCCTTATGGTTCCAGCCTGCAGGAAAAGGGTGACTACAAATAAAACAATCCACACGACTATGCATCCCTTACGTACATCTCAATCTACATTCTTAACATAAAATAATGCATTTTTGAAGTTGCTTCCTCCAACTATATTTTATTCTTGAGCACTAGACAGAAGCTAGGAAAAAAAAAATCTGCATATTACTTTCTCTAAAAAAAAAAGTGTAGGAAAGACTACTGAATTTTGCTGAACTTAATTGTAACTAGATGGCGTGGGGACTAAGAACTTTTCTGAATTTTCAAAAGTTGCACTTGCTGTACTATAAAGTTGGGTAAAACAAATAGTTTATTATCTAATAAAGTTATTCAAAACTACAATACCTATCTGTATATGAAAAGTTGGATAATGGGCCAGAAACTCAACTTAAGAAAAAAAAAAAAAAAAAAACACACCCAAA
>VXAU01005646.1:2552826-2564294 GCA_013399695.1 Formicarius rufipectus
AGCCCCGCGGAGGACAGGACAGGACAGGGAGCGCCTTAGCGCGGCCGGGCAGTGGCACAGCCCTGCGAGCTCCGCGGCGGCTCCCTGGAGCGGCTGCTGTGGTGAGGGTCGGGCGTGGAGCAGCGCTGCGGGGGAGGCAGGCATAGAGCCGCGGGACGGGGAGGGCGGGGAGCGGGGGTCCGTCGCTGCCGCGGTCCCGGAGTCTCCCGGCGGGCAACGCACTCGTCTCGGCCCGTTTCCCTTCTTTGTTGGTCTTTTAATGGAGGGCACGATAAGATAAAAGTTACAAGGTTGAGGAAAAGCTCTTTGTCCTTAGGGTTTGTTTATTGCCCACTCCGGTCCCGGGTGTTCCCGGCCCTCGCAGGTCGGAGCCGGCCGGGCAGCGAGCCTTGGGCTTCCCGCGGGTGCGGAACGGCGAGGGGAGCTCCGCTGGGAAGTGCCTCGTCTGCTCCCCCTGAAGCAGTGACAGCGGGCAAATGCCTAGGCTTTGCAGGTGTATGTCAGCCTCTAATGAAAGCTTGAAGCCTATTGCGTAAGTGCTATGTATTTATAGTTGTTACAATGCCCCTTTAATTTTTTTTCAAAGTTAGAAGGCTGTCATAAATCCAGACGCTTTGGATAAATATAGCAGTACCTTTAAATTAATTTATGGCCTTATGAAAGGAACAAAGCTATATTTGTCTTTAGCTGTATTCCATCTATGACAGGCTGTAGGATGATGCTGAAGGTTGTTCAGAGAATTATAGACAAGATGCCACAGCTGGAAATAACCAGACACATCTGGATTTACATCCAGATGTTCTGTCTGAATTCAACCACTCTAAGCTGCATCCTTTGCCTTTACAGTGTCTTTCAAGTTCATAAAGTAAAAGATGTCATAGTAATTGAAGTATAAGGAGACTGTAAGTACATTTTAAAGATGGATAGGAGAGATAGTCTCTTAGATTAATTACTTAAAAAATGGAGTGAGTTAGGAAATTACACTCTAAGGATCAAAGTAAAAGAGATGTCTATAGAGTGAACTCGAATGGTGGTGGTATGATGTAAAATTTTGAATTATTATGAATGTTTTTAATGGATTGTGGATTCTGGGATGGGTGTGACAAATGTGAGTGGACCTCTCACAAAGTATCAGGGAGCTAGCCAGAGAATTGGGACAGAAGTAAAACTCTGAAAGAAGTACTGTTAAAGGGAACAACAGTTTATTTTGCATTTCTGATTAGATTGCCTATGGAAATAAAGTAGAAAAATAAAACAGGACAAAGTTAAAGGGCTTGTGGGACTGGAAATAGGATAGTAAGGTTGTCCTCTGCAGGAATAGTTTAAACTATAGAAATGAGAACTGTAAAAGTTCATAATATTAGCATTTACACTGATGATTCAAATAATCATGAGTATAATCAGCACAATCAGCTATTTTTCATAATTTCTGGTATAAAGGAGTAAAATACTCATGGCTTTGTCAGCCTTGAGGTCTTGGAGCAGAAGAGTTCAGTTTTTCTCATCATCTTTCTCTTCAAAACTGATACAGTGAAAAAAGGGATTCGGAGTAGGATGGATGAATAGATGGGAGCCTGATGTTTTACACTGCTCTCACTAGATCTGGAAATGTTGGAAATCTGAGAGATTATTTAGGGAGAAATCTGACTGTGTATTCACCTCATCCTTATTCTCTAGACATTCATTTTTGTCTCTCTTGGAAATGGTACTGGGCCTAGTAGGACTTTATTATTACCCAGTGTTGACATTCTTATATCTGAGTTACAGTTGATTCTTTGAGCTTTGATTGTGGTGTATTATTTCACCTTTGTCATATTTAACTGAAGAAAAAAAAAGCCACTTCAGTTTTCACATCTTTCACTGTGTTACTATCAAATGGGATAGTTATGTAAGAGAGGGAAAAAAAGACATGCAAGTTTTTACTAGATTAGATAACACACAGCTCCACCACCACTCCATTAAAAATAACGCACACAAAAGTCTGTGCCCCCCCACACCTTGTATGGTTGGATAAATGGTACTTTAAAGCAACAAAACCTTGCCACTGTTTAGTCCACATGGGCCAATCTAAGAAAGTCTTCAGGGATTGTCCTTTCTGCTCCTGCTGTAGAGCAGTATGGTACTGCTGCTTGTGGAGGTCTTGGTTGTCCTCATTCAGAAAAGTGACTCCAAAGTACTGTGCCTTCAGTAGAGTGAGGTAGATGTACATTCGTTTTTCACACTTTTTAAGCTATTGATTGGATGTTTTTCCAAATAATTCCTCATGTGAGCAGTGTGCACAACCCAATTAAACATGAAATGATAAAAAAATAGTGGTTTAAGTTGTGTTTGACCCTGCTTTAGGTAAATTATACCCAATGATTGTGATTTAAGATTTCAGAAATCAACAGCAATATAAACAAAATGAAGAAAAACCAACCCAGGCTAAGAGAACAAGCAGTGGACCTAGAAATTGATCACTGTGTACTGAAAATCTGGAGCTGAGCCCCATTTTTGCAGTCCTTCAGCACATATCCCAGGAAACGAGTTGGTAAAGGGTCTAGAACACAAGTCTTATGAGGAGCAGCTGTGGGTCCTAGAGTTCATCCCAGAGACTGGTCTTTCCAAAAAGAAATGAAAAAAACTTATTTAAGAGTTTTGTTTTCTTTTAGCAAAGTCAAGAATTTTAGCA
This sequence comes from Formicarius rufipectus, assembly GCA_013399695.1. NCBI lineage: Eukaryota > Metazoa > Chordata > Aves > Passeriformes > Formicariidae > Formicarius > Formicarius rufipectus. Next base: position 2,555,498 of record VXAU01005646.1, read on the forward strand.
TTTTAATGAAATTTTTAAATGCAGTGATTTCTGCTGCACAAACTCAGTTTTTAACTGTCTAAATAAACCACTAATTAACAGTCAAGTGCTCATTGGGATTTTCCTTCAGTTCAGCATGAAATCTGAATTCTACTTCATAGCATAATAATATGGCAGTTGACAGGAGATGAGGGTGTGGATCTGGTCTGTCTAGACTTCACCAAAGCGTTTGATACCATTTCCCACTGCATTCTCCTGGAGGAACTCATGTCTTGAAGACATGCACTGTTCATTGCGTTAAAAACAGGCTGAATGGCCAGGCCCAGAGGGTGGTGGTGAATGGGGTCATATCCAGCTGGCACCCAGTCTGGTGTTCTCTAGAGCTCAGTGGTGGGACAAGTGTGGTTTTGTGTCTTGATCAATGCTGTGGGAGCCAGCGTCAGTCTCTTCTCTCGAGAAACAAGCAATAGGATAAGTGCAAATGACCTCAAGTTGCCCAAGGGGAGGTATAGATTGGCTATAAGGAAAACTTTCTTCACTGAAAGGGTGGTAAAGCATTGGAACAGGCTGCCCAGTTCAGTGGTGGAGTCACCATCCCTGGAGGGACTTAAAAGACAAGTAGATGTGCAAATTAGGAGCTTGGTTTAGTGGTGGACTTGGCAGTGCTGGGTTAACAGTTGGACTTGATCTCAGGGGTCTTTTGCAACCTAAATTATTTAATGGTTCTGTTCTCCCTCCGTTTGGGACCTCAGGTCCCCACCACCTCAACAAGAGAGACTTAACACAGAAAGAGACATCACGGTGTGCATCCACCTGCTGACATCCCACTCCCTCTTTTTGCCTCCAGAAGGCACACTTGATGTATGGTTCTGTGCATGCCCTCATGCAGTATAGATTACGTTTCTGGGAGGCATGATCTGCAGTGGAATGCTCCAGTGTGCTGTACAGGGCCTCTTCTGAACCATGGAAACATCAGGGGAGCACTGAGACATGTGCCTCTGCAATGGCCTCTCCAGTCCCTTTGCTGACATTGCGGGGGGCACGTTGTTCATCAGAGGCAGAAGCTGCAGGATCTTTTGCGCTTTTGTCAGTGATGTGATTGGCATTTAGTTTGATCATCACAGTTTAGAGGGCTAAGTCCTGTCCCAGCAGAAGGAATCCAAGAGGAGGAGAGAGACAAGGCGTTCTGTCTCTTCCCAGGGGCATGTAGCACTTTTTGTCAGGACAACTGTGAGTCAGATCACTTGACCCAGAAGACTTTGCACCTTTCTAGATAAGTCAGGCACATGCACCTACAGGGCCAATTTTCATTTCTGTTACAGTTTTGGGGGGGAGGGTCTGTGCCTTCTTTGTCAAGAGAGCCCTGGGGAGCTTACTCCTGCTGCTTGACTTTGTGCTTAGAGCGATGATGTCCAGAATCTGCTGAGCAAGGCAGGTGGGGATGAATGCGGGGGCTTGCCAGCTGAGTGGTGCAGCTCTGATGGGACCAGAAGTATTGCTGCTGGCAGGACCAAGGCAGTGATTGCCCCCTGTACTCAGTACTGGTGAGGCTGCCCCTCAAATACTGTATCCAGTTCTGGTCCTCTCTCAACAAGAAAGTGTACTAAGGTGCTGCGAAGAGTAGCAGAGCTGGGTCTGGAATGTAAATCCTATGAGCAGCAGCTGAGGATACTTGAGTTGTTCAGTTTGGAGAAAAGGATGCTCAAGGGAGAGCTTATCTGTCTCTACAACTACCTGAAAGGAGACTGTGGTCAGATGGAGGTCAACTTCTTCCAGATAACTAGTGACAGAACAAGGGGAAACGGCCTCAAATTGCAACAGGGGACGTTCAGGTTGGATACTAGAAAGAATTTTTTCACAGGAAGAGTGGTTAGGCATTAGAACAGTGTCTCGGGTTTGAGACAACTTGGAGAGGTGGAGGCCTTTGACAGAAGTCTCCCTCAGAGTCAATAGCCATGGTTTCTCCAATACAGGCAAAAGAGAAAATACACCTGGATTTAAGTGAAAAAATAACTTTACCAAGAAAAATGCTAATAACAATACTGAAAATACTAGGTTAAACTAGCCAATGGGGAGAAACTTCCCAAGCTCTACCCACTGGACCAACTTGAGATGATAGCCAGCCTCCCCAGCCCGGAAAAAAACACACATAGCCACAGAACAGAGATAAGGTGGCTGCTCTTCCGTGTGGTTCACCTCCCCCATGCCTGGAAAACCTGGCAGGAACAGCTGGAGAATCAGTGGTGGCAGGAATTGGGAGATATCTGGGATTCAATACTCACAGGTGCTTGTGTGGTGTGGCAGTGAGACTGCAGTGATGATGCAGGCAGTCAGAGCAGGGCTGCAGACCCCCCAGGGGATGGGAAGGACTTGCAAGGCACCTGTTGGATCCAGCAATGAGACTTGTTTGTTGTAATTTCAATGTTCATTAGTTGAGATGGTTGTGGACACTCCAAGTAGTCAGAAAAGTCCTATGTGGTGGGGGAAGAAGATCCAGTTTGAAGTCTGAGTGTGGTCTTTTACTGGATTTAGGCCAGATGAGAGCACCTCAGTGCCTTCTCTGGGATGAGGCTTTCTACACTGGATAATGTAATACTTGATCAAGGGACATTTCAGAAGTCTTTGACACCTTCTGAGATGTTACAGCTGCCTGTTAGGTCATCACAGGTGGATCTAGCATGGTCAGTCAGCAGAGATGACTATATTCAGATCATGTGTGTCAATTGTCCTAGTGCTTCCCACAGAAGGGAGTTACCAGAGCTGAGTCATTTGTGTAAGGACAAAGAAACACTACCCCAGCTAGAAGCATTTGTTTCTCTCCTTAACTTGTTCAACACTAAGTTTGTAGCCTAAGGTGGCAGGTGGTCGAATGTTTCAGTCATTAATCACTAGCAGTTCAGTCTCTTTAAAGAAGGCAAAACACCAAAAAAGCAAAAAAGGCAGTTTTGGAGAAAGGAAGGCGTGTACCAGAATTTTTGTGTAACCCAGGACAAACAGGTTGCTCAGGGAAGTGGTGGAATCACCATTCTTGGAGGTATGTAAAAGATGTGTGGACATGGCACTTTATGTTATCGTTTACTGGGCATGGTGGCATGAAGTCAGAGGTTGGACTTCATATTGCATGTCTTTTCCAGCCTTTATGATTCTATGAATAAATACAAAGGTAAGGTATTTTCTAAGTGCTGCAGGGATGCATACTGCCAGTGGTAAATGGAAAGCTTAAGTCCCCATTTCTGCGTTCTGCTCCACTGTATTAGTCCTGGCCTTTACTGCGGTTTTTGTATCTGGAGAGCTTACAAAATTATCTAAGCTTTGAAACAGATTTTAAATACAATTTCTGCCTTTAAACTTACAGACATACTTCTCTTTATGGATCTCGGAGAACTTCAAGGAAGTGGGGAATGTACAGAATTTAGGATGGGGGAACACCTAGACTCAAGTAAAAAAGTGCTGTCAATAAACTGAGGAGAAAAATGTCAGGAAGAAATAGACCTGCTTGATTACTGGGATAATAGAAATGAACAAAGTGTAGTTGTGCATGTGCCAAAGCATGTACATCTGTTAAGAAAAATTACTGCTAAATCCTGAGAGTTTATTAATGGGAAATGATAGAAGAAGAGAAAGAGCTATAAAAAAGCTGATATAATCCTACTGTGGTTTTTTTGTTGTTGTTTTGGTTTTCTTGTTTGGGGGTTTTTTTGTTTGTTTTGGTTTTTTTACTGTGTAGGTAAGGAATTATTCATTCTGCTATATATGACTGTGGTGAACTGTGAGGAAACGTACAATAGTTCTGGTGAGGTTATTTATAAAAAAAAGAGGAAGGATAACTGTAGTAGAAGCAGGAAAAGGATGATTGGGAACACAAGATTTACAGTACAAGAATTGGACAGATATTTGTTTGCTGCCCCACTGTCTTAGCAAAATGAGAATGGAGAGGGAAGATGATTGCTCTTTGCAGGTGATCTACAGGGACAGATGAGAAGTGGCACATGAGAAAAAAGTTAATGACCAAAAGAAATTTAGACTAGTGATTAAGGAAATGCTTCTGAGAATCTGAAGTGAGATTGTGAGATGGTTTCCGAGAAGCAGTGGGAGGATTTACATGCTGTGAAACAGTGCTTGATGCCTGGACAGGGATTACCTGGCATGCTAGGCTGTTACTGCAAGGGACTGGATTCATTCTGAGGAACAGAAGAAAGTTGATCAGCAGGAAAGAAGTTAGTAAAGAGAAGAGCAGCTGTCAAACTATCTAAGCTTTTCAACTATTCATTCCACCACTTAGTTGTTATTACACAGTGAAGGTTTCAGCATGTCTCATCTCAGCAAGACAGTAAAGAAACTACTGCAGGGTCAACAGGGCCACAATCAAAATATCTCTCAGGTCCTCAGAAAAAGCACAAACTCACTTGGGGAAGAAGACTTCAGAGAAGTGTGAGGAAAAGAGAGACATTGAAAGACAACAGGAACAAGGCATCTCTGTAACCCTATGCCCAAATTAGGATACCCAACACACTAGCAGGATTGACAAGGAAGGTGGCTATTGTCTGTGCAGCAAAATATCCATACCCATTTTGTGTGTAGCAGAGAAGCATGTTAGCCACCACTTCTGTGGTTGAAGAAATGAGATGGGGAGAGAAAGGAGCCAAATCCAAATTTAGCCACCCTCAGCTAAACACTGACACTCAGCAGAAGTGCTTATGGCTTCTCCCCTGTCCTCTGAAAGCAATGCCAGCGTCCCTGCAGGAGGGGCTGCTCAGAGTTGTATGCATGGGGATAGGGATTTCCCAGAGATTAGGACTATTTAAACCATTATTTTTTTGCTTGTCACTCCTAAATGGCTGTTCTGGCATTCTCAGTCCTTTAGATGAATTGAGCATGTTTCAGTTCAAGTAGACCCACTGAAGGACAGAACAGGCCATGCTTAAACTTTGGTGATGGCTTTAAATGAGAAAAGATTGGTTCAGTTTACATTGAATCCTCTCATGGGAGATTGGCATATTACTACTGATAAAATTTGCTCAGTACCATTTTATTGTTTTGTTTTTGGTTTTGTTTTGTTTTTGTTTTTTTTTTTTTAATCCATACACAAGAAAACAGTGAACCCCCAAAATAAACAATTGGTGAAAATGGCTATGCCAAGTGCTTCTCTGACACTTTTAACTTCACCCTAATAATATTTTTCGTAATCGTTTCAGAATGAAAATAAACATAACAACCTGCAAATGGTTTATGCATATTCATGCCTTCCATGTGTTAACTGCTGGGGAATGTCCTCAGATTTCTCCACATTATAAATTTTTACTTATTTACCATGCCAGTTGGTGACTCTGAGGTAGCATATGTGAATTGAATTTACAGTTTCTGTTACAGCTAGTTGAAATTTTCCAGCAAAACACTTTTCAATTTGTAAGAAAAAAAAAGTCACCCCTACTGATTAATCAGGAAGGCGATGCTTTGTAGGATAGCATTTGTTCAGATAATCTGACAAAACATGACAGGTTTTTATGAGAAGCATTTGCCAAATAGCCAGAAAGATAGCATGGGTGATTTCTGTGTGTTCCAGAATAGCTCCACCATGGGTCTAATCTGGTAAAATCCCAGTTGCGGAACAAGGCACTGACTTTGGGAATTCCATCTCTTGTCAAAGGTCACCTCCTGGCTCCACAGAAATAGCTCCCTGCCTTTTGTCTGTAGCTGGAGTCGCAAAACTTCCAAACTCCTATTGAATCAGCAGCCAGGACCAGCTCTGGCTTCCAACTCACATAAAACATGATATGCAAAATTAATGGTTATATATGTGTTATTAGAGGAAATCAAGCTTTTCTTGAGTGCCCACTGTATTTTCCAACTTTTTTAAGAAGACGTAGTTAGAAAAAACTTTTTTCTTTTTCATTCATGAATAAAAATATTTTGCCTCAGCTTTATCATATTTATTTTGTCCTAAAATAGTTAAGAATCATTAAAATTCATGTTTGACATTTGGATCACTTCAGCCCTGCTTATGAAATAATGCTCAGAACCAACTTGGTTTTGTTTTGTTTCAGTTTGTTCTCTGTTGCTTAGTAGACTTTTGGGGCTTTAGTGAGATAGTTCCGGCAGACAGATTTTTAAATGGAAAAATGCCCAGCATCACTGCAGTAAAACAAATACTAATCCTTGTTTGTGCAACATGGTGTTTGGCAGAAATTGGCTTTGAGTAATTTTTTTTTTTGTACATATGAGAGGCCACAAAGCTGCATTTGCAGCTTGGTCTCAAATATTAGTTAAGGTGAGCTGAACAAAGCTAGACTGCTACCACTGTCTCTAGCATTTCTGTACAACACAGCAGTATGGATTTTCCAAAGGCTCTTTGAGAAAATTGAAGCTGTGTTTTCTCAGTACTTTTAGTGAAAGGCCCATAGTTAGTTATTTAAGTGCACTTAGTAATTATGCATGCACTAGGGAGTATAAGAAAAAAATTAGCACACATAGGAAAAATATTTAACTACATGATAGGAAGATAAAGATCTCATTAAAATAAAAAGAGAGGCAAAACATAATAGGATCTAAAATACTTAAGGAGGTAAAGACAGAGAGAGTTTATTGGCTTGATCCAATAAAGGACTTAAATGCCTAAACAGGATTTAGGGAGAATTCAGGTGCCTAAGTCAAAAAATGCAATGACAGCTCACACAGCTGCTGCCCAGCACAGTAGTTCCTAGAATCACAAGGCTCTTATTGGATTCTAATTTGTATCTGTAGAGTGTCTAGGTTTTCACTTGTGTGCACATTCAGTGTGCAGTAACCAGAGCAGTTTAACACCTATTTCCTATTCAGAAATTTACAGTCCTCAGCTGAAATGTCCAAGGAGTCTCTTTTGTCAGTGTTCTCAGGCCACACCAGGCACTCTCAATAATCAGAGATTCTTGGTTTGCTGTAGTTGCTTGATTTTAACATGAGGAATGGGGAGATTAACTTTTTATTTAACAATGTATCTGTTACATTACTGATACAAGAGTTGGAGGATTCAGTATGTCTTCCTGCGAGTGTTCAAACCCATCACCTCCCTCCAAGTAATGTATCTTAAAGAGTGACTGTATGAGTTTAAATAGTCTTGGGAACATGAATTAGAGATGAGGATCTGTCACTCCCTGCTAAATGCCCAGTTCCGTGGGCTAATTCTCGTGCATCATTTCTGTTCCTACAGAGGACAGAATTCTTTGCTGCACAGTGGCACAACTTTAGCAGAATGATCTGTTTTCAATAGCCCTGCCTCTTGTTGAGTAGGATCACTTTTCTGCCATATGGTGATTTGAGTCTTTGTTGTTTAATGGGGATACACAGCAACAATAGATTGCTGTATTGGAGGCGTTTGTTTTCTCACTTCTTCTGTTATCCTGGCTGTGATTTCACAGAATACTGCAAGCCCTGCTGCTCTTTTTTTTTTCTTTCTTTTTTTTCCTCTCTTTATTTTAATTTTTCTTTTTTTTTCTTTTTCTTTTTTTTTCTCAGAATTATAATTGAAGTCTACAGTTAAGAGGACTCTAGGCTGTGAATATTAAGCACATGGTGTCATATGTGTTGCAATGTGAGTTAAGTTTCTAAGGAGTTGCAATACTGCAGCTGCATTTCTGCAGTTTGGAGTCTGGCAATTACACTTTGAAACTATGGAAATACATTGACTATCCTGGAAACATCAGTAAGTGGAGTCACTCATTTCCCTGTTTCCGTTTTTGCCATATGTGATGATATGTGGCTGTGCATTCCAAAATATAGCTGAATGTTTCTACATGTGCAGGGCAACAAACCTAAAATGTGATCAAGAAGGGTTTATTTTAATTTTTTTCAGTTTAAAAAAGTAATGTAGCTTCAGATATGACATGAGTCATAACTGTCTTTTCTTTAAGAAAAGAAACCTTGGATTGATTGGACTCTTTCCTTCAGCCAATGTTGCCTGGTTAGACAGTTGGATATAATCTTCAGATTTATAAAATAGCTAAATATTCAGTGGAATATGTGCTGCTATTAATATTAATTGTAATTATTCAAATATGCACTTACAGCATGATGTACTAAATTTTAAAAGTGCAGGAACTCTTAGTGAGGACTGTAACTGAATAATGAACAAAACCCAGAATAATGATGAAGGCAGTAATAAAAAGGCTTCAATTAAAGAAGACTTCTTTTTAAATAAAAATTGCTCACTAAGAAAGGGTGCAAAATAAGTCAGCTTATTAGGATGTTTAACTTCAGTTGAAAGCTGTTGGCTAACAGTCATGTTGCATATACTACTTTTTTTTTCTGTGTGTTAATGTGGTTACATACAAGTAAATGTACAAGGTGATTATTTTAAAAATAATGTATAGCAAAAGAAAAGATAGTGATTTGGATATGTGTTCTGTGTTCTAATTTGGTTTTTAAAGAACAATTTATCTTGATATCTGTTTCTATATCTGTTTCTATCTTATTTGTTACTGTAGGACTGGACTTCGGGCTTGAATAGGGTGTCGTATTGTGAACCACGATTGTCAGTACCTTTGCCTGCCATCAGTGTTGCTAGCACTAGATAAATCACTGAGTTTCTAGATAATGATAAAACTGTTGCCAGTCTTTTTAAAGTCAAAAGGAGTTGTTACAGTTAAAAAAACTTGTGTTTCCTTATTCTTCTTAGATTAGTTCTTTGGGATCAGAGGAGCAACTGCTCCTTCTAATGGATATTCCTTATTCTTAGAGTTCCATACAGTTGTCTAAGTTTAGAGAACTTAGAAAAATTTATAACTAAAACAGAGAGACAAGTCTCCTTTAATTTCAAAACAAATTTTAATTAAGGTATGATAAA
>VXAU01005646.1:2564724-2609905 GCA_013399695.1 Formicarius rufipectus
TCTCGGGAAAAGTAAAAAAAAAAAAAAAAAAATCCAAAAGGCTCCGTAAAATCCAGATATGGGAAAAAAAAGAAACAGCAGGAAAGGCAAAGAAAGAAAACCAAACTCAGGGGTTTCTCCTTCAGCCGTCTCCCCGCTGCCGACTCTCCAAAACCGGTTTGTCTGCTTCCCCCCACCCTAAATCACCGGTCAATCTTGCTTCTTTGTTAGAGGCAAATGGACTGGGGTAGGCCCATTTGCGCCTCATTCTGGTGGTGGGGGAAGAAAAAATTCCATTAGATTCTGAACCTAAAACAACAGTTTGCATGTATGCCCATTTTTTCCTTATCTAATGGATGTCCTTCTTTCAGTGATTTTAGAGAACTTGGCAAATATTTCATGGCAATGAGAATAGGCAATACATGTTGTTTTGTTTTTTTTTAAACTATGAATAGTACTCTTTGCTAAGTGTAATGTTACATGAAGAACATCGGAGCCAGACAAAAAGCAATGACTTCAAATTTAATCAAGGTGGCAGAAGTCATCTAATTAAGTCACCTAATTGGCAGTAACTTACCTCTTAGCAGCAAAATGAACATTACTGTTCTTTCTGACTATTCAATATCCTCTTTCTACTTTGAATTTTACCTATTTACTGTTACTTATGTCCTGTTTGCTTCTTGAACATTAATGGCATCACTGTGCACTATAGGATGGGGTATCACAATCACATCTCTTCAGCATTTCCTGTAAGCGCACTGCAGAAAATGTACACCTTTATTTCACCTCTGCCAAAGACACCAAGGCTGAATGACAGGGTTGGATTGGGAGACTCTTAGCCTTTTTCAGTGGAACACAAGATCATACAGGAAAGAAGTGAGCACTCAAATTCTTCCTTTCAGCATAATTATATAAAGAACATTGTGTTTCAGTCTTTCTCCCCCATATCTTTCTCCTCCACCACATTTACACAAGGAGATAATGGACTGCTTGATCTTTGGCTGTTGTCCACAAACACTCAGTGTGGTGCTCAATTAAGAACACTTAATTTCTTTTCCATTCCTGAAAAAGCAATACAAGTTGTTTGCTTTTCCTTCAAGATATATTGGGCATAATTTTTCCACTTGTGGTAACAAGTTTCAGTCATACTGATCTGGGCTGATCACACTTTCTCACAGATGGCTCTGTGATAAGTAGCCCATCTCATGGATTCTGTCACTCTTAGGTGTTCTGGCCTTGTCATGCTGTATATAAGCATTACATTTCAGGGACCTTTTTTAATGACTTGTGTCCCTCAGCTCCTGACTTTCAAGGAGGGGTTTCACAAGAGCTAAAAGACTGTGATAAGCCTGTGCATATGAGAGTATTTTTTTAATAATATGTTTTATTTATCTGCATGTTTCTACCTCTAATAAAAAGAAAATAAAAATGCTGTAAGTGAACAGCTTATCCTGCTGTTTTTCAGCAGTTTGCTGACATGCTGGGTCTGTTTCACATTTGCATTTTGCAATGCTGGTATTGGTAGACCTCCTGAGGGGCCCACCTTACACCCAGTTGATGCTTGCCTTTCACTCAACAGCTGAAAACCTGACAAGCTGTTGCCATCCTTTTTCTTTGTGACACGCTGCAGTGCCTTCTTGTTACAAAGTACTTGGTTTGTGTCTTGGGGCTCTCAGCTATCGATATTTGATGTATAGTTCACTGTGTCAAGTTTCATGGCTCCTGTAATATTTCATCCTTCTGCTGGTACTGCTTTAATATCTCAATTCCTGGCCATAAATCTAAGCCAAAAATTAACTATGTAGACTAGATGTAAATATTTATTATTAATTGTAGAAATAGAAGGTGCAGCATGTTTTTCTTTATTATTTTTAAACATTTGGGTTTTTAAGCATTGGAATGGGCTGCCCAAGGAGATAGTAGAGTCACCATCCCTGGATGCGGTCAAGAAGCGACTGTATGTGGCACTTAGTGCTGTGGGCTAGTTGATAAAGTGGTGATTAGTCAAAGGTTGGACTCAATGATCTTGGAGGTCTATCCCAACCTAAATGATTCTGTAATATATTTAAAAACATATTCTTAGAGGTTCTTTTTCTTGGTAACTAGATGACCTTAATTAAAACTGATTAGTGGAAAACTGGTGTTTACCAAACAAATGCCTGGGGGTAACAGTCTCTCAGAATTTTTGAGTTCTGCAACATCAATAACAAAATTAATGTTAGGTCAGTAATTGATTCCAGGGTTAGAAACAAGTTATAATGATTGTAGGGCTGAGTCATATCTTAGACATAGGAACTAAATAAACTGTTAACTAAACAATAACACATCAGAGTGAAAGATTTCTGAATAAACTATTTGTTGATTACTGCATGGCAGAATCTGCCTGTCAAGAAAAGGAACAAAGAAGGCGTCAGCCTCCAGTTTCATTTATCCATTTATCCATGTCTTTCTCATTGAAAAAGACTTACATTGTAAGAGAAATAACAGCAATATGTAGAGGGAAATTTAGGTAGAATAAGTGATTATTAGGAAGGAGGAAGCAAAAGGGAAGGTAGATAATGTACATTTTCCAGAGACATCCTGCATGTCTCTGATTATAGTTACTCTATTGGGACTGAACTGTTCCTCTGCTTCTCACTTCTTTAGAGATGGTGTAAAGTTGGAAAGTCATGGATGTATCTACTTTTTGGTGTCACCTAAAGAAAAATACAGACTATTCAGATTGTACCATAATTTAGATTTTCCCTATGTCCGCAACCTTTTCGGGATCACAATGTTTACTGGAAGGAACCTCTTGATCCTTCCTTTCCTGCTCCAAACAGACACATAGGAATGATAGTATGTGCCAGTAAATCTGAAACAGTCTTGGTACTGCTTCGTTTTGCAATGATGCCCTCCTTTCTGTAGATCTCAATAGAAAGCCATAATGCCTCTGTCAGTTCTTACTGCAAATAACAGGTTCTCCCTGGAATGACTATATTAAGAAATATTGCTTTACAATTATATTTTTAAAGTGATTTATGTAATAAATAACAATGCCTGCAAAACGATTGTTTCTTTTAAGTAAAGACTTGTACAATGTCATTGTCTTAGATGTTGGAGTCAATTTTTTAAAAATTTTGGTTTTTTTGGAATACTGGGATTTTCCTTATATTCCAGTATTGTTTTCATTGCACACCTCATCCTACAAGTCTCGTATTATTTTAATATTAAAATAAAATATGCACATGAAAATATATGTATGTACTTGCGAAGAATATATTTATAACCTTTTAAAAAATATTTGTATTACCTTCTCTAAGGCTTAGTGCTTTCTGAAACAAAAATTTAAAGAAGAGTTTCACATGAAGAGAGTACTAAGTGCCTTAAACTTACAAAAAACCAAGCTACCTTCATCCCTGTTTGTACTTCTGTCTGTAAAAGTGCTTTTCTGCATTCCAAAAGTGTCAGCAAATTATCTCCCCTGCGATCAGTGTGAAGTATGTTGTGCAGGTCCTGTTTTCAAAGGCATGCCCCCTTTTGGTTATTCGAGCTATTGTAGGCTTTTCTTACAAGTAAAGAGCTTCATTCATTGCTTCATAATTTGTATTGTCTAACAGAAGGGATATTTACTTAAGAACTGCTTGCTGCACTTTTAGATAAGGGGGAGGACATGCAAGTTGTGGAATCACTGTTGCCAAGCCGGAGCTGTTGGTTGCAGTGTGCTGGTTGGGTTTATCCTGCAGCCAAGGGGAAGGTGCTGCACAGTGCAGGCCTGAAGGGTATACTGGCTGTGAACCTACTCTGCCTAACAGCTCTGTGGGTCACTGGCTTCTTGGTGTACAGTGGTCTTTTGGTCAAGATCACTACTGCATAGAACAGGTTATAGGAAAGAAAAGGATCTTTTGAACTGTTTATAAAGTGTGTGAGCTTCCATCAAAAGCAATCAGCTTTAGTGACATTAAAATTACCTGTTCTTGCTTTGTAGTCCTGCCTTAACCCATTTTGCAAACTGTCAGGACTGCCCTATCAAAATGTGCATTTTGCTTTGAGAAGACACTGCTATTTCCCCTGCAGCGGAGACAGTGTCTTGTAGTCCCACTCCTTGGCTCTTGGAGTTAGGATCAGGCCCTACAGAAAAAGACTGTGAAGATGCTTGACGGTAATTAAAAATTAATTATGAAGCTTGTTAGAAGTTCTTCTCTTATTGTGGAAGGTATTAAGTAGTGCTGAATGAAATTAGAAGGTTCTTTTTCTAAGACAGCATCCAATTTCTGTTTTTCTTTCATTCCAGAAAGAAGAAAAGTTATTTTTTAAAATTTTTGCCCACTCAGTCAAGATACAGACAGACACACAAACAAATCCATAAAATTTGAATTATTTTTACTTATTTAGAAACAGCTGACATAACACGCTTTATTTCATATAAATTCAACTCTCAGCATTTTCCACTTTAGGTTGGTAGCACATGGGAATTTTAGAGGGACTTGATGTGCCTGTTCTGCTGTATGAGCTTGATTCTCTGGCCAAAATGTCCTTCTCATAATGCAGAAGAAAATTCGTGTATCTCCAGTCAGATATTTTCCTGCAGACTTGACCCTTAAAAGCAAGGAACTTTGAATTCCTGCTTGACTTGATAAATCTGCTGAGTTGGAGATGTACTTATTCAGCCTTTAATAAACTAGTTGTGAAGAATGTTTCATATGAGATGGAGAAAACAAAATATAATAGTTTGAAATTATATTTAGTTTTTCCACTAGAAAATTGGCAGTTAACAACTGCATTATTTGTAGAAAAAGTCTTTCAAGCAAGAAACTGAGGTTAGCTTGATTAGCACAAAACTAATGATCTAAGATTGTAAACAATTTTTAAGTACTTCCTGTCATACATAGTGCATCCCAGAAGAAATATATGTTTGGATGCAAAAGAACTGCACTTTTAGGAAAGGGAAGTTAAAGACAAAAGTAGAGATTGTTGCTAACCTTTCAAATAATTATTTAGTATGATAAGTTTGGCAGTGAAGCTTTAAGAAATGTATTTGGTATTGAGGCGATTCAGTTTTCAGCAGAACAGTGTAGTTATTGAACATAGTAAAAAGAATACTTTTTAATAATGGAGCAACAGATTAATTTTTAAACTGTTTTTATTCTATAATGCATAACTCAATTAGGCAGGAATTTTACTAAATAACTGCAACTTCATATTTATTTCTTTTGGTTTGTCGTCAGAGTTTGAATTTTACGAGTACCACAGGACAGTTTCCAAATTTGATCTGCATAATCCTCATTGGGCGGCCACTGAGAGTTCTGGGCCACCAAAGCTTCGACTGTATTAGAGCTTGTGGGTGTTAGGCAAGAATACTGACTTCCTTATGCTCACACAGAGAAAGTATTCCTGCAGTTGAACTTGCTTTTAAGCAACGTCCTTGTCCTTACATACTCTGTGTGCTGAGAAGTACGCTCAGTGCTGGTAGGTCGGTGTGCGGCTGCAGTGGGGGCTGCAGGATGAGCTCTGGGTATGGAGAGCCCGAGGCAAGAGCCCCTGACCTGCCCACCTTTTGCATAGCAGAGGGCACCTGTGGCACAGCCAGGACATTCAGAAACACAGCAGGAACCGGGGGCTCAGCTGGATGACTCCAGACTATCTTGACCTTAGCCTGTGAGTGTCAAAACCCAGGCTGTCCTTTGTTTGAGGTCCTTCCTTGAGCTGTTATTTTGTTGCACCACGATTAAAATATTTGAGGGATACAGAGATTCTGCTGTGGCAAAAACCTGGGGGCGAGCTGTTAAGGAAACTTGGTCGGAATGTGAATGTGGGGTGTGTAACTGTGAAGGTGCTGGTGCAAGTGTGACTGCCTGAGTGGCTCCTGGATGGTCAGATGAGAAACTTTCCTTAGCATGTCCTTTGGTGGCTTCTGGTTGTGTAGTGTCAGAGCAGAATGGGACAAGGTGGCAATGAAGTCCCTGTGCATTTGCACCGCTTTGTAGCTTTCGCTCTCCTCTTACTTCAGCTGTTGTATCTGCACAAGTGGCTAGGACAACAAAATGCCTGGTTATAGCCACTGACTACCAGCTGGTTTGCACTGGAGAAATTTCCACAGAAGCCTGCCTTTGGACTTAGGCAGAGGAAGCAGGTGCCAGTGGCTGCTGGGAGCAGTTGCTTTCTGTTGTGTCTGTGCCAGAGACACAGCACTGTGTACAGCCAGCAGCACCGTCCTCTTGCTGCTTTACTCATGTTGAGGGAGGAAAGTATTGGAAAGCACAAAACGGTAGCTGCTCCAAAGTTGTCAGTGGCTCTTCCCAGCCATTAATTTCGTGCTCTCCTCCTTTATGGATCATGCAGCTACAAAAGTAAACCTTGTTTTCTAAGAATTTTTCTGACTTTCTAGGCACAGCCTGTTTCATCACTCACTCTCCACTCCTTTTGTATGACAAACCCTTTCTGGTTTCTGGAACCTCAGACAGTATAGAAGTGTTATGAAATAGATGCTTTTTAGGCAAGAACTTCTTGCGGGAGTGATAGTAGGATTTGCTTATGTAAAGAGTATGGTGGGACTTAAAATTTGCTTTGACAAACTAATTATTGACAGTGAATTATGCTCTGAGTAATCTTTGTACAGTTGAAATGGAGTTGTGCTCGTGGTTTTGCAACAAATATTCAGCCAATGTATGTACAAGTACAAGGTGACACCACTGCAAATAGGTTACAGAATGGGAGGCAATGAGCACAACAGAAATAAAAATAAGAAAAATACGTTTTTCTTTGAGGGTGATCAAACTGTGAAACAGGTTACCCAGAGCACTTAGGGAGTCTTCATCCTCGGAAATATTAAAAACATGAGCTAATATGGCCTGAATAACCTGCTGTAGCTAAGTCTTCTTCATCAGAAGGTGGACCAGAGATCTCCAACAGTCCCTTCCAGTTTCAACCGATCTGTTGTTCTGTGCTAAGAAAAGCATGCAGTAATCCTTTTTGAAGTGGTAATTTCCTGGAGTATTGTTCTGACTTCCAGCAATTTGTGGTTTAAACTCTTCTTAATACATTCTGCTATCACTTTAGGACATATCATAATTAAAAAGGATGTAAATTGCACCTGCAAAAAACCAGACACCAAAATAATTCTTAACGAATAGTACCAGTTGTTTAGTCACATAGTTGTGAAGTCTGCAGTTAAAACTTCCATTGACTTCATGGGGCTAAGGATTTTATTTGTCACTTTTTATATATAACATAAAATACGAACTAAAGCAAAGTGAGTAGGTTATATATTCAAACATCCTATTGTCAGAGATTTTGGTTTAATAGTAAGTTCAAGTTACTTCTGTCTCCAAACATCCAAGCAGCTATCTCTGGTCTGCTCTTTGCACAGCATCCTAGTTGCAGTGCACCAGCCATGTGCACTACTTGCTGGCATGAATGGTCTGGCTGCTTGGCAGAAGGGAAGATCTGGGAAGCTTCATTATTCCGTAGAAAGGCTTTTAAATGTGTAGAAGGAGCCTGGGAGTGCCCAGTTGAGGAATGGCCCTTGTACATTACAAGCCATACTTTGCTGTTCAAAGAAATCTCTTGATTTCTGATGTTTGAGAATGGAAAATAATATTCTCCTGTTTCATAAATGAAACTGTTTGTCTGCAAAGCAAGCATATAAATAATAGAATAAACATTTTCTCTCTAACAGGATAGTTTCAGGAAAAGAGGATTAAAATTCTTGGAAAATCAGCGAGGCAGCTACAAGTGTCAGGTGATTACATGGTCTTATGTAAGTGCAGTGTTTGGTGTCTAGCCAAGTATTTCTAAAACTTATAGGGCAACTTCTGTTCATTTAGGCAAGCATAAAGCTGAAAGCATTTTAAAAACTCGGAGAACAAGAACAGTGTTTGCTCCTATGTTAGAGCTTTTTTTGAAAAGAAATAAAAAGTCAGTATTAAATTTTTCTTACTACAGACAATTTCTAAAGGGGATGATGTGGTTAAAACAGCGTCTTGTGCAAGAATTGAATGTCATTCCTGTCCTTCTTCTACATCTCCTGTACTGTATGAGTAGAACAATTTTGTGGCTCCATTTCTGGTTCAACCGTAGCAAATGTGTTTTTGTATATCCAATCCTGAAACAATATAGTTGTGTGTGGTGGGTGAAGTTGGTAGGTACATTACCTATTTTTTGTATAGCAGTGTATTATGACAATTTTGTTACTGTTTTCCTTTCATGAAAAAAAAGAGCCTAGTTGGAACTAATTGGGAGAAAGTCTTTTTAAGTATGGGTTTTTTAAAAAATTTTACTCCTGTTTAGTCTAGTAGTACAGGTGGTGATAAGCTTCTTGTGAAGTGAACCTATCTTAAGTAATTTGTTTATATTGTTTGGCAGATTTTTCTAGCGTGTAATAATCTCTCAAAGTCTTTTTTTCCCCAAGATAGTATTCTGAATGCAAACTGTGCTCCAAAATGCTATTTTTCTTGTACATCCGCTCTTTCTTTATATCACGCTTAATTTTTGTGTAGTTTATATCCCATCCCTTTTTCACTTCAGGTTTGATTTATCTTTAAACTTGTTGAGAGACACTGAACAATTCTTTTTGATTCTTGCAGATCTTCATGTATTTAGAATTAGAAAAGGAAGATGTTACATTGGTAGAACATTGCTTGAAGTGCTGAAGATGACGGGCTAAATGTGGTGAGTACTAATTAGGTAGAATTTGTCAGTCTGTCAATCAGTCAGTCTTCCAGATCTTCCTCATCTTTTACTGAACATACACCAAGCAAGAGAGCAGATACAGTAGATTCAAGAAATGATCCCTCTTTCGAAAGAGATTTATGACCTGATGTTCAAACAGAAGTATAAAGTGTTTCCAGATAATAACAGGATGAAAGATGTCAGAGAGATCTCAGGAATGGAAGTCAGAGTAGACAAGAATGCTTTGGAAACATGTTAACTTTTAATGAAAGTGTGAATTTGGACATCAGAGAAGTCCTGGAATGCCTGCCAGTCTGTGTTCTCTGTCCCCACAGGGCTTTTAGCACTGTAGTTGCCCACCAGGCAGCACCAGATGAATCATGGAAAGCAAACATGACAACTTTACTTGAGAGAGAGAATATAGAATATGAACAATCCAACCACCATCTGTATGTTTTTCTGATGAATTGCATTATCATATTTTTTTTGTGCCAAATGAGTAAACTGTTTTCACCACACAGATACTGTCTATTCCACACATATGACATGCTAACTACCAAGAAATTTCAGGGTGATGTTTGCAATGTGAGTTCACTCTGTCCATTGGAATCCTATCCAACAAGTTCTGGTTAGAAAACTGATGCCAAAAGAAGTGTAGGTCTGTGATGAATGCTAGGTCATCAAAACTCCACAGTTTTCCAGGAACTTGTAAAATGCAACTGTGTCCATCACTCTCATATTAGTAAGTATGTATTAGCAATCAGATGACTCAGTTACAGAGAGATGTACAAGCTGAAAATGTATAAATAAGAAAAGAATAATGGGAATTAGGAGGCTTGGTATGCAAGAGCATGTCAGTGAAGAATTGGAAGAAAATAAAAAGAAGAATTAAGATATTGAGATATTCTCTAGTATTTTGCAGATACCCTCCAGTACATCTAACCTGATTTCAGTAGGGAAAATAAAGCTGTTGGTTTACAGTCCATTTAAGTAATACAAATATGTCTTCTATTGTACAAAGAACTCTTTTTAATCAATTCCTAATTTTATAAAACAAACATTTTTTCCATAATAAAAGTTATCATAGCTAAACTATCCTTTGAATAAGGTTTTCATATTAGCAAAGCCTAGAGATCTGTATTCTCAAAAAGTATTCATTAGCTCAAATGTAGCAACTTTTAAGATCTTAAGTTTTTGCTCATTGAGTGGTCTTTCTTTGTGCAGTCTGTCTTACATATAATAAAGCCTACTCACAGATTTCCCAAAGCCTCTGTGCAAATCCACAATTTCTGGCAGCTCATGTTTATTCAGTGACAATGTGCTTTCAGTGGAATAATGTCACTAATGGACCAATGACTGCTGGAGCAAGGCTCTGTGGAAAGAGGAAAGTCATAGAAAAGCTTCAACTTTTCATATTGATAGAGGAAGCTAGTTTATGGCAACAGAATATAAACGCAATCAGACTTGACATTGTAAGATAAATATATAAGGGAAATAGTGCAACATGTTTGACAGGTGTCCTTGGTCGTGTTGCTATTTGGTGTTTCTCACGCAGCATTCTTTAGCACTAAATGCTTTCAAAACCAGAGAATATCAAATTCTCTGCACAGCTAAGTGCAACGTTTCAAAATACTGCCATTAAAGAGCAATAAAGTAAGATTTACCATGAAGAATACCTCCATTACACAGCTTTCAGGAGTAGTGCAAAGGGACTTTCTGGAATTGTGTTTGTATGGCCTCAGTCTTTGAAGACACAACTAGGCTTTCATTGTGCTTCTAACAGTACATATTGCAATTGACAAAAAGTTACATTTCTTTTTATTATTCCTTTAGGGTGTGTCTTTATCTTGCACTCTCTATGTACCTGTCATCTCAAGATATATTTATTAAATAATTTCTGATGCACTTAAGATTTTTGCCCCCCCGCCCCTCCTTTTTGGGATAGAACAAATGCTGTATGTCAGCAACACGACTAGTTAGGACATGAAGTAATGCACAATGCCTAGTTGATATTACAGTGCAAAGATCTGAGAGACAAAAAATGCACCTTTACATGAGATTCACCTCAACAATGGAATGGACATCTCTACCAATAACTCATTAAAACTTACTGAAGTTGTTAGGACAAGAATCTTAGCCTCATCTGAAGAATGCTGATTTCTGAAATACTGCTTTACTAGAAATATCATGCTCTTATCCTGATAGAGGATCAGAGATTACCTAATAAATTACTTATATCACTCTCTGCTGCATCCTACATTTACATGCCAACTCCTCTACTTAAGTATGTGAACAACTGTTTAACTCTGGAAAAAATAAATAAGAACATTAAAAGATGTAAATTTAAAGTGTAGAAAACACTTTAGTGACTTGAAATTAAATCAGATTTCGAATATTTCATCTTTATAATAAATAAAACTAACACAAAGAATTTTTTAGTATCTCAGCCTCATAATGCAGTGATTTGTGTCTTGAAGGGGACAAACTTTTTTAAAGCATTTCCTGATACTATTTGCCAAACTCTGTTAAATGACTTACCAAGTGGTTTCAGGGCTCAGTTATTGTACAGTTCTTCAGTGTTAATAAATCACTCTTTCATCTGGAATGGAATTACCAAAAAAATTATTTCTCCTGATATTTTCTGGAAACAGTAATCATTTTTTGTGTCTCATGACATTTGAATTCCATGATGGTTGTTTAAATATGTTTAATTGTTTTGAACATCTTTAATAATTTCCACATAATTTCTTTGTTTATCTTTCACAAGAACCTCTAATATTACCAGTAGCAGATCTCTTTCGCTCTGTTGTTCTTTGCCATATTAATTACCTCATTGGCTCTCCCTTGCCATGGGGGAATCACATTTTTCTTTCAAATTGTGCAATTAAAATAAAAAATAAACTGGGATCCATTTGTTCAAACTTTTATTCACCCTTTCAAACCTGAATAATGATATGCCCTAAGCTGCATTAGGTAGTCTTGTAGAAGATAATACTTGTCCCACAAAGCTTGCCTTACTTTCTTGTTGAGTGATCTTCATCCTCTGAGGCTATGGTGTGGCTGAAGGAGGAATGTGTCTAAAAGAACAAGTGGTTCTGTAACAGTTAATTCTGATTCTTCTTTCAACGTGGGAGATGAGCAGGACCTCACATCCAGTAACTGTGCTGGAAAGTCATGGAAGATAGAATGGTCTTTGGGTCTACCAGTCCCCCTCCCTCCCATATGAGGCTGTGCTTTACTGTGAGTGATTCAGCTTTTGAGCTTTAAATGTCCCAGGATGAGAGTTGCAATTGTATTCCATCAGAAACTGTCCCTTAGCAGAAGTCCAAACGATAGAAAGTTTTTCCTGTTCTTTGGACTAAGGATTACTTACCTTATTTTTATTGAATTTTTCCTTTTTTTTTTCCTTTTTTTTTGCTATCTACAATTCCAGATGTTATATCTGCAAACATATATGACCCTGCTATTTGTTGCTTATGTAGTGGCCTTCTGACAGCATATTTGATGTCCAAAAAAGTCAAAGGAAAAAGCGTATTTCATTAGTTATTCTGGTTTTGCAAGTTATTTTCTGAAATATCTTTGGGTGAAAATTTTTTTGAAATAGCACCTTTTTGTAAGGTATAAGATGCAGTAATAAGAATTCATATTTTTAGTTTGTTGTAACTTCTCCAAAATGTCTACTGTGTTGTTGACTCAGAATAGCTTTCAGATTAGCAGAACTGGATCTCAGCCATGATACTTGCATAAGAAAATAAAATAAAAAATTAATCACTTTGTTGATTTTCAGTCCTCTGACTAACTAGATTATCCTCTCAATGACCTTTGCAATCCTTGATTTAAAAGTGATGTACAGAAGAAAATCTACTTGTTAACAAAGCCTAGTTTGCCCTTGGTGGAAATTAAAAACATGGCTGACAGCTTGTCAAACCTGAATAGTGAATTGTGTTACAGCACTGAAAAGGCTGATATATAAAAGGAAAGCAAAGCCAAAGAAATACTTAAATAAGAAATTTGAAACTCTGATTTATTAGATTATGATACATGGTAGCTTTGTTAATTCATCAGAAAAGAATGTTATTTTTTTAACTTAATGAGCACATGAATCTGTTTATCACATGCCTCTATAAATAAGTGTCTTTGCAGATGTTTTCTCTTTGTTGAAAATACTTTTTCTCTCCTCAGGGCATGCTACACTATTAAATATGAAGTTCCTTGCTTGTTACAAAAGACACTTAGAACACTGTGGCAGGCATAGCACTGGCATAACTTTTTATTATCAGTTTTAAGAATTATTTACAGATTATTTCAGTAGTATAGCACAAATGTATTTTACCTAGTGAACCCCTTTAACATGAATTTGAAGAACCATTTGAACATTAGTTTAGTAGTTCATTCATGCTATGTCTGGTTTATAAAACATGATCAGCTAATTTCATTGATAGTGATAACTGATAAATAACACAAATTTCATTGACAGTTAAATGGTCTTGGTAATTTAGGATGATTTTATTATCTTAATTACTAATAATTTGTCTTATACTTTCTGTATCTGCAACGCCCATTTCTTTCATAAAGTGGTTCAAATTTACAATAATTGTCTAATGTCAAATGTCATGTTGTCAGTGTTACCTCAACAAACCTAGCTGTTCATGACTGGACAGTTTCTTCAGCAGGCAGTATAAACACAATTACAAAACTATTTCTAAAGAGGCTTTATAAAACTCTAAGGGGAAAAGATGACTGAAAAATCAGGAGTTACAATGTAGTTTAGAAATTATGAATTACAATATACTCTCAAATGCTTCCATTTATTTCATATTTCAACCTGAGATAATGCATTATTCCTGTCTTTTACAGTAAAATACTGAGGTATTCACTTGGAAACTTAACAGTTAGTAAAGAATAATAATAGCTTTCATATGCATTCCCCTTTTAAATGTGGTACTTGCTGACTTCTCAGCAATGAAATTTGTTCAAGTCTGGGTCTACTGACTTTACTAATACTTAGGTAAATACTACGTACCTAAAATGTCTATGCCTTCCAGTCAAGGTTGGCCTATACTGATACTTGCAAAGTTAAGCAGTTGTCACATTATTTAAACATAACTATTATATTTATTCTAATTTTTTATTATTTATTTTATAGACTATCTTGCCTGGGCATAAGAAACGTTCAACACTGTTTCCACACACTGTAAATTTCTTTAGGTTTTTTGAAGGAGAACTTCCTTGGCATAGTTTCTGAGAAGCATGCTTCCCTCATTAGCAGAATAGCATAGGGAAATAGAGTATGAAACTACAAAATATGGTAAAGAGCTGTAAAATTTGCTTTGTATTTTGTGATAATGTCTGTGAAATCCTTCCTCGCATGATACAGAATGGAGTAATGTAAAACACATGTTTACAAAACAGGAGTCCTGCTGACAGTGTTCTAGCACGCCATTGTAGAGCAGCCAAGGATGTAGACACCTTTTCCAAAGAAATAACCCAAGGTAGTGCTAAGTCATCATGTAACACACAGTTCCAGTAGCTTCCCTTACTTTGAATCAGTCACCAAGAGAGGAAAGGGAAGGAATGTTGAGTATGTGCATGATTGTGATAAGTTATTAGTGTTCATGCAACACTAACATCCATCAGACACTGAAGGAATGGAATGCAGTACATCTGCTGTGTTGATGTGTTTATGTTGGATTAACCTGCACTAATGCTGAGTGTGATTTTCACCATTTTAGTCATGCCTCTGCAGTATTTCTTTTAGGAGAGCCACACACCTTACTCCTGTGGGCTGTCACTTGAGCACTCTGCAGATGTGGAAATGGTTTTCTTTCTGTATCTATAGTAACTAACTGCTGGAGTTTCCATGAAGTGCTGTGCATAGGCTGAGGGTGTGTGACTGTTATTACCTACTTTTTAACTTGTGCCAGAAGGCAGCGTAGTATGTGGTAGCTAAATTATCTTGAAATAAAACAGTTCATGATCTGAAGTGCTCCATCTCTGGCAGCAAAGATGCTCATGAATTTTAATTGACCCTACCAAAAATAACCTTTAGTATGGACAGAGAGATCCTTGGGCATTATAATTTAACTTTCTTAATCTGAGAGCAAATATAGTGGCTGTATGCACTATAACGCTCTCAGCTCGTATCACTTCCCTGCATGGTAGACATGCCTTTTAGTTGGTGGTACAGCAATCGGCAGGTGAATTTATGTTTTTTTCCCGAACCTGGCTTCTAATTAAATGTTTCACCTTCTCAGTGGTGCCCAGCTCTGCTGAACTGTTTCTATTCAAGTGATAATCATTCCTTTGCACATTACAAATATAGCAGTAAGTGTAGCAGCAGTTACATATGGTGATGAATTATTCAATGACACCATCTTATCTTACCTGTGTGTGCAAGGAAGAGGTTTTATGATTGTGAAATTCCCCATTGAGCAAAGTTGCTGAACAATTAACTAAAGAAATTAGTTGGAAAGCAAAGCTACGTGTAAAAAACTAATCAGGAAGCCAAATTGTTATATCCTATTTCTAAATATATTTAAAAATTTGTTTAGCTGCCGCTGTTTGGCCTGTGATGCTATGCCACTCCCTAGCACCCAGCCATGTGGGCTTAGTAGCTGTTGAGTTGCCCCTCATGTTTTTTTTACTACCATCTCCTTTGGGTTGGAGAGGTAAAACATGAATGGACTTGTGAGTCAAAACCATGGGGGTATTACAATGAATGGTTTGAGTTGGAAGGGACTTTAGATATCATCTATTTCCAACTGCCCTGCCACTGCGGCAGGTTGCTCAAGTCCCCATCCAACCTGGCCTTGAACACTTCCAGGGACAGGGCATCCACAGTTTTTCTGGGCAACTTATTAATGGTATTGTGATATATTGTGATATTAGTGAATTAGTGATACTTCAATCAGTATTACTTTGTTGATGTGCTTGCTTGTTTTCTAGTGCAACTAATTATGACGAAATTCTGTCTCTCATTCTATGCTTCTTGTCACCCTCTCTCTGTCATGATTTTGTAACAGGTATTTTAAAGCCTATTTCTTGGTAGGTAATGCATTACAGAACATGGAGTAGCATTTTGCAGAACTCAGACCATAAGTTTCATACTGTTTCTTCTAGGACATGTTGTGTATGTAGGGAACTATTATAACCTAAAAATACCTTGTTGCTGTAAAAGCAGACAATATAAGATTGTATATTTGTATATCGTGAATCTGAAATCAAAGTGGAATTCATGTTACATCACTTCATAAATACTGTGGTTTTAAAACTGTGGTTGGCAGATTGTTCTGATATTGACATTCTGTAATAAAGTTAAATGAGTTTTTGAGAACAGGGCAGTGTATTCTCTGCCACGCCAAAAGTAGAAAGTGTGGTTCCAGATACTGCAAGTTCCTGCCAGACAACAGAGTTTGTATTAAATCATCTAACTTATGCTGATAGTTTGCTGTGGTGGCCTTTTGTGCTGTTCTACCTTTTTCAGAGATAGTTAACAAAGATTTGTCCTTGCAAGAGAAGGTAAATAGGCTAAGCACAGTCATCCTGCTTTATTGCTGTAACATCAAGGCACTATAAAATCTGCGAACAAAGCAGATGGGAGAGAAATCTACAGCTTTCCTAATCCATTTACATAAATCTTCAGCTTTTCAGCTCTATTTTAATGTAGAAATATAATACCTCCTCACTTGTATGTACAATCTCTTACCTTTCCCATGTGCATAATTTGAGAATTTTTGAAGAGTCAGGATTCCTTCACATCTTTAAATGTTTTAATTATGAAATCCCTTTTGATTGGTTGAAGTTAACCTCCTCCTAAACATCCAGAAGTAATGATGGTTGTTGGGTAATTTTTATATAATTGCTGATAAAACAGCAGATAATAATGATCTGACTAGTATTGCAATATTCTGGCAGCAGTTATTGGTTTGATTAAATTATAAGTAATAATGTGGAGTGTGGGCTGCTTTGCTGTAAAGCCTGTCTGTATGATTAAGTCTCAGTTTATATCCCCTTACTGAGTGCAGAATTCCTTAAATTCAATTAAATATTGGGTAAGAGTTGCATAACATGTGACAGCTGGCCTTTTATAAATTCATACTTTAGATTATGCAGAGATAACATTTTGGAGTTGAAATATCAAGCATTTTTCTGGTTTCTTTTTGGTTTGANGAGTATCAGTCATAGTTCTCAAGGACTTGGAAAAGGAGTTGGGTATGATTTTAAAACCTGCTGCCTTGCTGACAAGGCATAAACATAAAGCAAGGAGACAAGATAACACCAATCAGCAAATCATCAGCTTCTGGCTCCTCCCAAGTTTCAGCTGACTTCCTACCAGACCTGTGAAGCAAGCTGTAAGAATTATCTTCCTCTAGGCACTAGGCAGCAGTTTCCAAGTCAGCTTGCTCCACAATGCCTGCAGAAACTTGATGAAAACAGCAGATTTTATCTTGCCTGGGGACTGTAGTCTGCTGCCTAAAAAGATGGTGTTGACAGTGTGTTCCCTATTAAAATTGCAGTAGTACAGTATACAGCTTACATAATCATCCACTCAGTAATAGAACTCTTTAAAGCATGTCCTTACCAATCTTCTTTTGATATAAGCAGGGACAGTAGCCTAAGGGTTTATCTGAATTCACCCTTTTCTGCTTTTACGATATCCTTGACTTACCAACTTCACTTATTAATTCTTGTCCATGTGCCCCATGGGCAGTTTGGAAAGTCTTTATTCTGGCAATTGATCTCCTGGTACTAGGGACTGCATTTTTCAAAATATCTCTCAATTGTCTTACAAAGATTAAATTGAAATTTGTCTTGCAGTCAGTGAATGGAAGGAGGCATAGAAGAGAATTGAGTAGAAATTCTGTAAAGCATTGCAGACGGTGAGGCTTTGGGGACTAAGGGGAGAGTTTGTTTGGATGTGTGGACGAAACATTGTGTTTGCAGTAAATGCAAGATTGACCATTTTTCCTATTTTCGTGGATTCTTCTCATGTTAGAGCAATGCTACATTGCAGTTGATTAAAGAAAATACATCTAACATTCCCAGTTAATGCCTATATTTATTTTTTTATTAAAGCATAATGAAACCCTGAAGAGTGACACAGAACCAGTGGCCTTACAAAGGTTTGGCTATATTGCTTAAATTTTTTTCCTTCAAAATTATTTACTTCTATTTTGGCTTTTTAAGATTGTGGCTAGACCAACAGGAATATGTGAGGTCAATTCTCTTATTCCATTCAGTTGGCTATTGCCTTACCAGGACATGCTGTGTGGGCAGGTGAAATGTTGCTTACCAAACTAATCATGACCCAAGAGGGAGAGAAACTGGTAATTTGTCTGAGGATGCCTCAAAACAATGCATTTTCTGATAGCTAATTTTCATTTGTTTGCTAATCAAGGAAAGCAAAGTCATTCCTGCTACTGAGACACTTTGGTGTTTTTTTTCTTCAGTCTTTCCCTCAAACATTAGTATTCCATCTCCTTTTAGGTGTGGGGAAGTCAGACAAAAATCAATGTGGAAAGGACAAAGTGAAATTATGAGACATTATAAATAATTCTGTTTTGAACATAATATACTCAGAGAAGTTATGTGTTTGGATGTAGTGTATGTAAAATCAAAGGTCTAAAAGAATATTTGAAGATAACTGACAGAAGCTTTTTGCTTTTGTTATTGAAGGATAAAAAATTGAGTTCCATTGTCAGCACTACATTGTCAACAGTGTTGAACAGCCTGATTAATGCAGCAATTAAAAAAAAAATTATGAAAATTAACTGTGCTGGCCAGATAGAGGGAAAAAATTAAATTTACTTATTACCATGGCCTGTTTATGACAATGCTAGTAAGAATTCGTTACACTTATTCTTGTGAGAGCAAACACATCAAATTTCCAAATTCTCTCTTATTTAACTTATAGATCCTTCCTTGCAGTTTAGAATTTGGTCAGGGAACTGGCCCATGTATTTTCAGAACTGGTTCTGAAATTTCTTCATCCTGTTCTGATCATCATCTTTGTCCTGCCTTTTTTGCAGTAGTTTATGACTTGACTCAGTATTCCATCTGGTCTTTCTTTATTCGTTTTTTTATAAGCATTTTCCTGTAGTACAAAAATAATATAAGTAATGCATTTATCGTGTCTTCTGAGAACAATTTTATTCTATTCCATCTCTTGCGAAATGACTGCAGGCACAGAAGTGGAGAGTTTATCAACCATAGTGAGGTTGTTTGATACAATAAACAACTGAGAGATGAAAGCTCATCTGTTATGAAAATGGTTTATTTCACGTTATCAGACACTTAGGATTTTGAATATGGAGGAGTGACTGGTAGTTTAAGGTCAATCCTTGTATGGAATTCGGCATCTACCAGGAAATGACTAAAATGTGCTAGGCTGGTTTAACTGCTTTTTCTGTTTGTGCTCAGTGCTGCTCTGTTTTGAAGAGTGCTGTAAAGGAACATGCTGCTAGATCCTCTCCCATGAGAAAATATACAAAGTTTGTACTGTAAGGAATCAGGTGAAAATCCACAATTGGACTGGAGGATTTTTTTTTAGTAAGTTTAGAACTAGCACAATATGTAGTCATTGTGTGGTGTTTCTGAAAGCCTAGTTATCTTTGATTCAATACTATCCCAAATCTTACAGTTTGCTATTGTGACTACTGCCATGCTTGCACATCCCTAATTTAATTTATCTCTTAAGAAACTTAGTGTATCTGTTTCATTCTTGGAAATACCCTCCTGGTTTAAGAGTTATCTCCACTGATTCTCTCCTTTTAATAGTGCTTAGCATTTTCATTGTTCAACATTCAGATAAAGCGCAGTATATATAGAGTTCCTGGGAAAGAACGTTCTAACTCTGGAACATATTTCTTTCTTTCTGAATGTGCTAACTCTGGAACATCTTTTCCTTTTCTCTCTCCTCTCCGTAATGTACAATATTATTTGTGTTTTTTCTAGTATTTGCTTATCTCTCAGCCCCATATGCTGTTTTGTTTCTGTTAATACTTGTTTTCATCTCCCATGTTCACAGTGCGGGATTGGATTGTACAGGCCTGTTCTGCAATGATTTGCTGATTCACCTTTATTTTGTTGTGTGAATGAAATTGTACATTCTGAGAAATCACACTGTGGTGTAGCACGGAACTTATTTTTATTGGGTAATTTTATGTAAGCAGCTGTAAGACTTCTGGAATAAGTGTCCTCTCGTGCACAGCCCATTAGATACACCACGGGATTCCTTTGTCTCTTGTTGTTGATCTAAACCAGATGTAATCCCTTGGATCACATATGCTTGTTCAGCATGATAATCAGTCAAAAGAGAGGTTAGCTAACATGTGGGCATTTCTGTTGTTGCAGCCTTGGGCCAAAGTGGTGTCCCTCTTTAAGGCAGTGGACTGGCGCTTATTGCTGAGTCTGGACTTGACAATTTGCCTATGCTCACTTCTTGTTGCATCCTTGACTCAGTACAGTTCTCTTTCTTTGATCTTTCTGTGTTTTTAGGCTTGTATTTCTATTGCTGTTTAAGTTCTAGAGCTATAGTAGCTAACAGATTCACCTGTTTTGTCTCCCATTTCCTTTTGCTAGAAAGTGTTGTGAATCTTAAATCCTTATCTTATCTGATTTCTAACAGAAATGAAGATTGGAGACTCAATTTATGGAAGTTAAAATGAATACAAGAGTATTTTTCCCTCTTTAATGCTCTCTGATGTTCATGCTGGACAGTGTGTTTGTTACAGTTAATATGTTTAGGGTTTTTTTTTAAAAGCCTGATTGGTAAAAAACTTGGATTAAAAATGTATATGACAGAAAGGAAGCAAGGCAAATGCAGAGCCCAATTACTGTTCCCACTCCCATCCTGGTTTTTTTGTCATACTTAAAGCATGAGTACACAATTTATGTAGCACTCCTAAGGACTCCTAGGACCTTGCAAAGCCAGAGACAGATATGCCTTATTTCACTGACATCACACCCATGTTCAGAGGCTTCTTCCTTTGCTCTCTCCTTTTAATCTGCCTTTGAATCTGTTGATCTGCCATGGCCACTGCTACTGTATTTTTGTCAAGGGAGACCTGCCTTTGACATTGAAAAACGTTTGATTTTATCCCATAGCTTTCAGAAAAACATGTCCACCATGTGCAGTTTCCCTTTCTTTTTGATTATTTCTTTGAAAACCTTTCCAGTTGAATGAAAAAAGAGAGGCATAATTTGTCCAGCTGCTCAACCTTGTCATCAGGGACACGTTCCAGGGATAAGCAGGATTTAGCAGAGGTTAAGGGGGAACATTTGTACCAGAGCTACTTGTTAATATATTACTGACGTATCACAGAAGGATTCACTTCAGGCAGGAGCTAAGTGTGGGCTTGACACACCGGCTGATCTCTGACAATAAGTTCCATTCTAAACTAGATCTCTCGATCATTTGAAGCTCATCAATTTCTAAAACTGAGTTTTTGACATGTTCAGGTAAATATTTACTCTGATAAAAATTTAATGGAGGAAGTCCAGTATGCATAGTAATTTTTTGACCTCGAAAATAGTGCAGTGGAACCACAATATTAGCTTTTAGTACCTCGACAGCTTCTTCAGAAATATGCTTTCTTTGACATAAGCTCTTACACAGAACCCATATCAGTTATGTTTTGCATATTAACTGCTGACACAGGATGTGATACAATGAAACCCAGAGCATATCTGAATTAAATTTGGCATTGCTACAGGAAAGAGCCAGTTAATGTCCTTGTGTAATGCTTATGTAATAGATTAGATTCTCTGCCTGACTGTTCCAGTTGTCTGTGGTGGTATATAAAAAGCTTGGCGGCTTTTTAGTACTCAATTAGCTCATTCACCACCAGTAAACTAGTTTTCTAGCTTATAGAGAGGAAAGCACTTCCAATCCTCTAATTGGTTTAAGCATATAATCTTTTCCACACACCAACAAGTGCAAAAGTTGACTTGCTAATATAATGAGAGAATAAAGTGAGAGGGGAAAAAAAGATAAAGAAAGATCAACTTAAGCTATATGGACAATTTGTACATTTAATAGTACCATTTGTTATTCCTTCAGTTATTTTTGGTTACTTGAGACAACATACAAATCTTAATATAAACAAAAAGAGATCATAGTCGTCTAGTGTATAAAAATGTTTGGTTTTCAAGATATACAGTTGCTGTCAAACTCTCAAACAGCTTTTTTAATATATAGTAACATTCAACGTATTTTCTTCTTAATGTTTTTAAAGGATGAAAGTAGGCTTTAGTTATTACTTGTTATCAGTTTTTAATAGGAAATGGTACATTATATGAAACTTACAAATCTGATAAAAGAGGTAATTATCTCTTTAGAAAGGACATTTGGAGATACCATGTGAATTAGTTCCAGGTCATTGAAAAATTAGCCTCTTTTATGGCATAGAAGATGACCTTTTAGGGTTTTTAACTGAAAAAACAGTCATCTCATGAAAAAATTTTTAGTGGACCTACTGAGTAGGGTCTCTTGAAACACAATTTCTTCAAACCTCTCTTTAACTGTGGTCATTGTCAGGACAGAATCAAGACAGTGCTGGGCCTTTTTTATTGTCTGGTTCCTTCCAGGACAAGAGATGTGAATGTTAGAGGCAGAAGCACTGTATCTGACAAGAAATGTCATCCTGAGGTGGAACATACACCTTCCAGGCTTCACCTGCTTCTCCAGACTTTCTTACTAGTCTTTATGACATCAAAAAATGCAACAATGCCTTTTCTAGAGTTAACCAGAACTATGGTGATGCTTCACTTTATATTTTGTTATTGCAGCCCTTGCCTGAATTCCCAACTATAGTCTTACCATGAATAAAACTTTGGAAATTCTTGCTCCATAGGATCAAACCTTCAGTTCTAAGGAAAACTTGGATGTTTTCTAAAGTTGTTGCTTTATTTACTAGAAGCTGTTCTTAAAACCGCACAATATTCTTTTGAGATGTTGAGGTGTTTTATAGATATTCTGCATCCAAATATACGTCTTCTAGCTGCCTGCTGATCTCATAGATATTATATGTTTTGAAGTCTATTTTACATATTAGTATAGCAAATATATCGTTTTTAGTTTAAGAACCGGTTTGAGACTAAATATTAACTGAAAGCTTAATTCTACTACCAGAGTTTAAGCAGATCCTTGCTACATGCAGAAAAGAAAATAATTTTTCTGAAGATTTTTGGTGGTCTTTTTACTTTAATAAGAATTCAAATTTGAAAAATTGCACCAAGTTGCAATTGAAGAGCTTTATGTAGGAAATCAGGGGCATGGTTTCAATTGACCTATAGTTTTAGCTCCATTTTAACTTCAAGAGAATAGCTCAGAAAATAGGTTGTATTATTAAAATTTAGCCTATCAAAGAAAAGATGTAGGTTCCCCTTTTAGCATGACCAGGCACACTTGCATTCTGCCAAAAGCTTTGCCTTATGCCAGTGAACATTCCTTGTTCACGTGTTCATCGGATGTCTTCTTCACCTGCAGTTTATATAACTGATTTCACAACACCCAGTGTAACTCTCTGAAAGACTTGTGCCTTCTGGATATTCTCAGGCTGGACACCTGGTTCTGACTGTTGGTAAGAATGAAATATTTTATGGTTTGCCTGTTCCTCTGAGCCTCTTTGCTCCCTTATAATCCCAGAAACATTTATCAAAGAAGCTGGATGTGTTGATTCTCCCTAAGCACACCGAATCTCTGAGACAGAAAAGAATGGCACCTTAGAGAAGAGAGGGCTCCTGGGAGACCTCATTGCAGCCTTCCAGTACTTAAAGGGGCCTTATGAAAAAGGGTGGATGCTGACAGGATGAGGGAGAATGGTTTTAAACTACAAGATGGGAGATTTAGATTAGAATTTAGGGAAACATTTACTACGAGGATGGCGAGGCACTGGAATGGGCTGCCCAGAGAAGTAGATGCCCATCCCTGGAGGTGTCCAAGCCCACGGTGGATGAGCCTTTGAGCAACCGAGTCTAGTGGGTGTCATCCTTGCTCGTGGTGGAGGAGCTGGTACTCGATGATCTTTAAGGTCACTTCCAGCCCAAGCCATTCTATGGTTGTTGTAGGGTCTCCTGGTACTGACTTGGTCAAAACAAATAAATCTCTGAAAGCTTCCATTCTCTCTCAAAATGGAAGACACTTTATTTTCTACAGAATGAGATGGTGACTGAAAATGGTGCTAACCTTAACAGCACTCCTCTGACTATACTTTATAGCTGTGGCTCATCCCCTATCCCATGACTGAGGGTGGATGTGTTCCTCAGGTGGGAACAACAAGGCTGGTGTGTGTAAGCATAGGGAAGGGGACTTAACGTTAACCATTATGATGGAAAGTTGAGAAATTTGCAGTCTTAAAAAAACCCTGAAATGGCTGGCCATAGTAGACTTTCTAGGATTGAAAAGGATTTGAAGGTTGATTGGAAAAAGCATTTTGGATTCACAGTGAACTGCTATTGTGATTTTTCTTCAGCATGGTGTTACAGCCACAGAAGAGCATTCATCTGTGGAGCTGGGAATATGTTCCAAGTTACAAAATGCTAAATGTTGAACAAATGTCTTACTTCTCCAATATTTATGTTCTGATCAAATCTCAGAAAAGTTACCCATTGGGCTTCACTTCAGTCAAGAAACCACATATCCTATTTTCATGTTTTGTTTTTCTGTGTAAGGGCAGCTTGGACATGTTATATATTGCCCACCCATATAATCCCAGGCCATATGGCTGAACTTCAGACTTCATAGAAAATTGTCATCCTGCCTGTGTGATTAGTTTGTCATATGGTCTGCATTGACAAAAGTGTAGAGAGCAGTGAGGACCAGCTGCTCTGCAGAGGAAGGTGAGCCAAAAGCCAAGTATAGTGGTAAGGCCCTGCAGAGGGAAGTGTCTGGACGGACAGGGAGCAGGACTGTGGTGTCTGGGCATGGTGAGCAGGGCAGATCTGATAAGGCACTGCCCAGCAATCACTAGGCAAGCCCATAATGAAGAGGCAGGGCTGAGGTCAGGCCAGAGAGTCAAGCTCGTATGTCAGGATCTGGGCATGAGTCCACAAGGCTGGTGGGCAGGCACAGTCACAGTTGCAGAGCATCAGGATCCATAGCTCATGTAGGAAACAAGTGGATCAGCTTAAAAACAGCTTGTGTGAGAAAGGGCAGTCAGTGCTGATGGGAGGGCCAGAGCCACCAGGACCCATAGAGAGGGATATAAATATGTCTCTAGTAGAACATTTCCAGTGGCGGATGGGCCCTTCTGTGCAGTGTCCAAACTTCATTCCTGTTTAGCAGTTTCCAGTACTGATTCGATGCTCAGTTCATCAGTCTGCTAAAGTTTCGTGTCTGCTGCTGCGGCAGAATGCTTAGGAGAAAATAAACTCTTGGATGACTAGGAGTTCAGTTCTGCTAGTAGACAGGGAAGTTATTTGAGAGACAAGTTCAGTTTTTCTGCAGACTGTTACTCCAAAGCTGTCTTCAGAATCTGAAATTTTACGTATTAGCAATGGAAGAGCTTGCTAGAAGTGATCCACCTTTATGCAGTCAGTTATATCCCATAGTATTGGAAGGTTAAATGTTCTCCTGCAGTGCAAAAGTGAAACACGAGTATCGCTTGAAAGTCACACATTGCTTTATCTGGTACTACTGCACAATATATTGCCAACAAGATGGATCCCAAACTATGCATCTTTTCTAATACGTGTCATAAGGAAGAGGAAAGATGGATGTTATGAGTCTGTATTTAGCCAAACATTGTGAAGACCACTCAAGACTGGCAGAAATTTTTTTTGGACTGCAAAACCTTTTTGGAAGGTTCCACATCCTCTCATATTGTCATAGTTATGATCATCTATTTACCATAGTTTAGCAGATATTCTGCATGTTGTAGTTATAACAGGAACATTTGTTAAAATACATTAAATTATATTAAATATTCCATCTAAATTATTACTAGGAAAAAATCAAAAATAAGTTTGCAAGTTTGTGGTGTTCTCATGTGATATGGGAAAGGATGATAAAAGTTTTCTGTATTTTGGTTATCAAAGCACTATGATTTACAGACATTTGTTTGTATGGAAGTCAAAATAAAGAAACTGGTCTTTCCTTTTGTTTAGTGTCTGTGCCCTGAAAAAGGGGATTGGCATCCATGACATTTTTCAGAGACTCTTTATGCAGAGAAGACAGAAGTGCTAATTGTGGGAATAAGAATATTTCTTGATTTTGAGAGTCCTAAATACCACAAATACAGAGCAATAGAAAGTTAGATATGTTAGATCTTATGAAAAAGTGCTCTTCCTCTTAAAAAGTACATATTTGGAAACTGTTTTCTTTGAAGGAGGGTTTCCTGGTAGCTATAAGATGCTGTCATCAAACTTGACAAAGAAACACAATAAATCTTTGCTTGATACTCAGTCCTTGAAATTGGCCCCTGATGAAAAGGAGGGTTACCAATTAATTATTTTCCTCTCTCTTGCACTTCCTCCTTATCCTTCCATCCCTATCTTGTAATGTGCAATTGCTAGAAAATGTGGCTCAAAGCCACTGGATGGATATGGGAAATGAGCAGTGGCCCAGTCCCTTTCAAGAGCTAGTCCCAACTTGCTATAGGGCTCATCATCATTCAGTTTGTGGAATTGAATGTAGGAAAGGCCAAGGTGAAGATTTTCTGTGTATCCTTAAATATAATTATACAGATGTGTCCTTTTTTCCCATGTTCTTAATAGTTCGTTGTTGAGAAGATAATGCATCTGCCAGTACCAGTATGTACAGGGATTTGTGGATTAACATTTTTGTAGCCATGTTTTTATCCTTAGATGCCAGAACTATCACTATTAGAAATTAGTATTGAAAAATACTTTTTACCAGTACTCTGTTTTGTTCAGACAAAAAGGCTGCAGTTCACCGAAACTGGAGGAATTTTTATTCCTTTTACTTAAAATAAATTTGAACTTCAGTGATATATTTTGGATATAATGTCACATCTTTCAGGCATTTTTGGAAAAATACTGAAAAAAAGGTCACCAACATCTCTGGTTTGTTTAAGAGCAGAATACAGAATATTTGGACCAGCTATGCCCATTTAATTTCATTTATATTTTTGTTCCTTTGTGTGTCAAAAACTTCAGTGTAGAAGATGTGATCGACCTCCAGACATATCCTTTTCATCACACCTAAATTTAGATGGACTCATTACTATCAGTCATGAATTTCTGAGTCTTTTCACCCTCTGCTTTCAGATTTTAGTGGGTTTGTTTACTGTCTGTTTAATTAGATATTTATAGACCTGTAAGTCCCTATGCAGACTTGGTGTACTGCAGCTAAAGGATCAAGTCAAGTGGATTACATTTATAAGGTAAATGGTTGAATTGTTTTTCAGTTTAACACATATTTAGGATTTATCTTAGTTAACAGAAAATCTGTAGAATTACCAGCAGGTTATAACTATAGCAACAAGTACAGAGAATATAGAAGAACTTTTTCTCAGGGTGTAAGAGGCAAATGAGTGTCAAGGTTTGTTTCCCCTACCAATACTCTGTTCACAAATCTGAACCATTAACATGATGATTAACATGTGATATCTGAAACATTTGGTAGTCTCATTTTCATGAAATTAATACAATGGGAAGTCCTACAGTGATTAACAGTGGGTGTTAAACAAGTTTGCAATTTGGAGAAATAGTCTAGAAAAGATTCGGTGAAATTCATGAAATCACAGAGAATGGCTCCTTGTTTTGTATGT
This sequence comes from Formicarius rufipectus, assembly GCA_013399695.1. Taxonomy (NCBI): domain Eukaryota; kingdom Metazoa; phylum Chordata; class Aves; order Passeriformes; family Formicariidae; genus Formicarius; species Formicarius rufipectus. The sequence continues at coordinate 2,592,084 of VXAU01005646.1, forward strand.
GGTTGAAAAACAATGAAAACAGATAATTTACTTAGTGCCAGATTAAGCTTTTACAGCATGGAAATAACTATATTTTTATAGCAATTAGCAATGAAATATTAACAAATTCTAAGTTATTTTAATGATTATTATCACAATATGTATACCCTTTCCACTGCATACAATAAAAAGGTCAATCTTTAAAAATACAGTTTCTCATTAACTTGCTCTAGTGAGCCTTATGAAACTTTAAGCCCCTTTTTTCTTCTCAAAGAGGAAAGCTGTGTCAGTGATTGTTGTCATTATTAATCATGGTTTCAGTTTCCTCTTTTAGAGATGTTTTTCCTCTACTGAAACATTCTGTACAACCTGTGCCTCTCTCTCCCTCCGTACACTCTGTCTCTGCATAGGTTCTCTTGGGAGCCTGTTGGTGAGCTCTCCACCAGCAGAACCTGGTTGTAAGGGGTACCTTACCAGACCAGCAGTGCCAGCTTCAAAAGTGACTGTTCAGTGAGTTGGCATGGAGGAGAAAGAACTCATGGTTCTGTCTGCTGATCATGAACATCGGCAATCCTTTGATGCTTCATTACAGTTTTGCTCTTGCTTTCAAACAAAATACTTCTTCCGTTCACTTTTCTGTGTCTGTTATTTTTTTTCCTTTCCTTATCACTGAGAAAACAAGTCTCACTGTAGTGCCTGTAGGTACTGCCTGTGGCACTCTGTTTCCCAGCTTGTTGTGACTGTTTAGCACAGTCATAAGAATCAGGCCAGAGTCCAGGTCAGCAGACAGAATAAATCTTCCCACTGGAGAGACACAAAGTCCGATGCCTCAAGTGTAGAGATCCCCCATCTCCTAACTGCTACCTCTGAGCACTCTCTGCAAGCAGCCCTTGGCAGCTTAAGAGCATGAGCCTGAGCTTACCTGAAGCTCAAGGAAGAGTAGGACACTTGAAGGTTTTTCATTCATGGCTGGTGCTGTGATGGAATGGCTTCTTCTCCCAGGGAACTTCTGCCAGCCAGGTAGCTTTGCCACTGGGACTGAGGAATGCAACTTTGCTACAGGAAGTAGAGAAGAGCTGACCTACAACCAGTAGATTTATCTGCTAAGAAGCATCCAGTGTCAACAATGTGATTATGTTGATGAGTCATCCTCATTCAGCTGAAGAGGATAATGGAAATCCTGTGGGAAACTAACCTTTTTGAAGAGAACAAATCAGTTCTTTTTAGTAACTGATCCTCTATTCAGCCTGTTCGGTGTTGGAGATAAGTCAGTCATCGGTAAGCACCAACCGGTGGGACAGAAGGATATAATAATCTTAACAGTTTGTTGAAGTAGAGATGGAGGAGACAAGGGGAAGTCTGCAGACAGGTTTAGAGGCAGAAGCTAATTCAACATCTCTACAGAACTGGTAGCTGAGAAGAAGGTGGGGGATGCAGGTCTCCCCCAGGAGATCCCACTGTTGCAAGCTCTATCTAATCTTTATGTTCTTCTATGGCCCACTGTGTTTCACTATTTCTCATCTGTGCTTTAAGTCCAAAGTCTGGACTTAGTCAATTGTTTCACATATCTGTTAGCCCTGTGACCATGGTAAGGTTGTAGAGGGCTGTGACTTTTCTACTTGTGCATGAGCCCTATTTCTGTTTTGAGGACTTGGATTAGGAATCTGCTTTCTGGAGTACCTGTAGCCGCTTTCGACTGGGAAGGTTTGGTTAAGATTTAAGGGAATTAGTAAAAACAGTGTTTGAGAACAGGATCAGTAGCTAAGAAAGTTTATCTTGATAGTCATTAAAGGATTAAAATGTGTAGAAATATGTAGAGATGACACGTTTCCTGCTTCAAAATTAGTCTGAACTAAAAGCGAATATACAAGTATATAGGTACTTTCTGGAATTTGAACAACAAAATGCTTAGTTCTGTGGGTTTCATGTATACATACTGAAATGTGATACACTGTGTATTTAACTAGTATCTTTAAATTTAAAAGCATTCAAAAGTCTGCTGAATCTGCTGAACCTCCTGAGAAATCTGTATGTGGCTCCAGCTTCCCTCTCCGCTGGAGTCTGCCCTCTCAGCAAATCTCTTGTGGAGAAGTCCTGGCTTCTGTATTTTGTTTGCAAAGCAAATAGTGAGATGATAACTTTCATGCAGTTGAAAGACATTTTGTGGAACTGTGTCCCTTTTCCCAGAAGATGTTGTCTTGCAATTGAAAATGTGACTTTAGTAGTGGTATCCAAAGTACTGTCACGTTATGGTTGTACCTGGCCATTTCAAGGTTACTTCTCTTGGTAGACAAAACAAACAAACAAAAACCAAACCAAACAAACAAAAACCCAAACCAAACAAACAAAAAACCAAACAACCAAAAACAACTTATGGAAGCTTGAGATGAACATTAATAGACGTAGGTGATGGCGATCACTGATGAGCAGGAGGAGCTCTCCGGCGGTGATGGGTCGGTGCTGCCACCCGCTGGCGCTGGGCTGGAGCTGCCCACGGTCCCCTCGCCTTGAGGGAAAGCCAAATGACTGAGATGCAAGTCATGCTTTCTGGAACTGTGCAGGAAATAAGTATAATTTGTATAGAGAGCACTAGGACTATTTAACATCTACGGTCTTGTCTGACAACTGCCACATTAATATAGCTCTAATAAGTGTTTTGATTGCTATTTTCTGTTTAGCTTTTTGATGGTTTTGTTCCTTTTGTTGCTGTAATGATGGCATTTCTGAGAGTGGTATATATTATGGCTAGTGATATTTAATTTGCAAAAACCCTCTTATTGGAAACTGTCCATTTTAATTATGTGTAAATATAAAATATCACTTGTCTGTATAAGACTCTCACTTAATATCTGTTTAGACAGTAACAAGTACACCCGAGAGCAAGGCAATACTAATGAGACCTGAGAAGGTTACTTCAGCTGTCACAGAGACCTCCTCCCCTTCAATTTACCCAGATGCCTCTATCTCTCTAAACTCCAGAGCAAACAGATGAGCTTGAAAGGATGTTCTGAAGGTCAATATGTTTTGAACCTTTCTGGTGAAAGTATTGCAAAATCGAAGTACACTGTATCAAGCATTCTGCCAGGACCTCCCATTATTTGTAGGCTGAGTGAGGTTTTGCTGGGCACAGTCCCCATTGCAGCACAATGTCACTTAGAAACATTTTAGGCCTTAACTGCTCTTCATAAGGTTTTTTTAGGATGTCTGTGGTTTAACACAGAGATGGAAGCTTTTGTAACTCTACTGCTTGTTATCTAACCCATTTTATAAGGTATTGCTTTTTTAAGAAAATGTTTGCTAAGCTAGGATAGAGACTACACAAATGTGAATTATTAGATATCATAATGTTTGACAACCAGGCTTTGATTAGAAATCTTAATCTAGCTTCTACTATTCTATTAAATGTTTTAGCTGTCTCAAATTTCTCAGTGTCTGTCTGAATCTCAGAGTCATATCCTCTATCACAGACGTGGGCTTATATTGCAAGTGTCCAAGACTCTCCCTTGTTAGATGAGTTGTTATTAGAGGATACAGGTATGAAGATGAACAGTAGATTTTCCTGTGAAACTGGGAATATTTCCATACAAGTGAAAACTGGGAAATCTTATTACTTGCAGAGTGACTCTGGTTTTTGTGAAGCTTTGTCAAGTGAAGAGTAAAATAACAATAGAGTCCAACATAGATATCTCTGTGATTCCTTTATTCCTGAAAAGCTCTCTGTAAGACTGAGGTTACTCTTCTTTATTTCCATTTCTGGAAGCTAACTGAAGCAGAGGTAAAGGGTATTGGACAAATAATTGCATTTTTCATTTAATGGAAATAACATTTTCTATTGCTACTGAAATGACCTTTCTGGCATCTTTTCAGTGTGTCATAGACAGGGAGAGTTTAAAATTTTCTTGGCGTATCAGCAGTAGAGTTCAAGGTGGAACTGGGGTCAGAGTTGATTTATTACTCTCCAAAATAAATAGATCAGGTTCTGGGTGTGGTAGCCTGTTATCTCAGTATAAAAGATTTGATCTTTTATATCCACACTGAGGGCTACTGACATTCATAAGACTTCTTACACAGTTTTACAGCATGCCTGGATCTGACTGGTGTAGTGAGGTGGCAGAAGGGATACAGGAGGGCTTGGCAGCCTCCCAGCCCTTACATTGTCACACACAGGAGTGCATGTCACACCTGGCTGTGCCTATGGAGGGGAAAAAGACAATCAAAGTGCCTCCTATGTGTTTGGGGATATCTTTGGGGATGGTGGGTCTTGCAAATCACATGGTGCATATAACCCGCTGTGGCTGGAAGGCAGACATTGGTAAGGAGGGTGTTTTGAATTAATACACTTTGGATAAGTTAAACTAGTGGGGTTTTTAACGGTGTTTAAAAATCAGTGGAAGAACCTCCTCACTGGGAAATAAGAAGAAAAGAGATCCAAACAAGTGAAAGAAATGCAAGCTCATAGTTGCACTCTATAATTTGCCGGTGGAAAGGTGCAGTATTGCCTTTCTCCCACAGTGTGGTGCTGAGAGCAGCTGTGAGTCTGCAGCAGGGGCCCAGGGCTGGCTGCTTTGCTGTCTCGACCCAGGCTTTACAAGAGCAGTGGCATAATCTCCCTCGGACAAAAGAGCAGTTTGATGCTTATTTTTGTGATCTACTGTTGATTTCTTGTTAATCATATACTTCAATGTAGGCAGTAATTCAGTAAATCCAGTCACAAGAGTTACTTTTAAAAGTTGTGTGATGGTGGCTCAGGTCTTTCTGGCAGTTTTGTCACTTTATATTCCTGTTTTTCTGGTTTTGTTTTTTCTTCTTCCTTTCAGTGACTGATCTTTGTTGTTTGTTGCTTGTTTTGTGTCTGTCAGTCTGAGACTGTAGCTTTACAAATTATTTTACTAGTGGCTGATCCAGGTACCAATCCTGGCCCCTCTCTCAGCTCTGTATTTTCACCTCCTTGCTGAAAATTGCCACCCTGACTGTTTCTTATGCTACAGCAGCAGTTTACTTGATTGTTATATCTGCTAAAGCTTTGTAATGAAAACAATCCACTTTATTACAGGGATTTTATCCTACATACCTAATGCTACTCTTCTGTTTTGAATTTTAGGCTAATTTCATGAGTCTGTTTAGGAGAGTGGTGTAGCAAATATTAATATTCAGCAGAAATGAGATAATGGTAACTTCAACAGCTGGCTGAAGGGTTAATTATATGATAACTGGAGACAGAAGGACATTTCTGTTCCCTGTATGTGACCCTACATATTTCCTGTATATTTGCTACATGTGAATTATTCTTGGAACAATGTTACATTCTGGTTCAAGGCTAAATTTTGGCAAAGGAACCTTACAGCTCTTCTTCTGGAATTTGCTCACTGTCAGAAGCAACATTTGCCCTTTCAGAAGCTGCTATCCTCATGGGATGCTCTGTGGTGTTTATCCCATCTTGTAAGCCTCATGGCATAGGTATTTGAATCACTTCTGTGCCTGCAGACAGGAGACAGCCTTTCTAGGCCCATTACAATGCTCCTGCATTAATATTGTGTTTCAAGAACAATGAGATATCATTAGAACTTTCACTGGTTGAAACTCCTGTGTTATAAATTACTATAGTCAGATTTATGACAAACATATACAGGTAGTGTCAGCATTAAGTACTTATTACGAGCAGTGAGTAACAAAGTATTGCTCTGCACTTTTGATCCAAATAGTATTTACTGTGCTTAGGAAAAAGTATGGTTGAATTAAGATTTCAAATTATGCCTTTTCCAGATATCTTGAATTGTCACTTTTTATTTTGGATGTACACCTGTGGAACTTCCACAGGAGAGCTCTAGCGTCATTGTTAATTAGTTTTTCCTGAAACTAAGGGTTTTCTTCAGCTCCAAGTTAAGAAGACCATGTAATGATTTCTAAGACAAACATATGAATAGAGGTTATGTAAATTTACTCTGAATTGCTCACTATAGAAATGAGTTCTATATTTTGTGTTGAATCTCATCAAATAATGAAGGAATTTCTGAAATATGAATAGTGAAGGATTTTTCATTATTTCAGTCCAAGTATACCTGAAATGGATTTGCTGCTTTCCTAAATCACTTTTTAACATTAGCAAGCTCCATTCCAGATTGCCAAAAATGTGGAGAGTCATTTCTATCTAATATTTTCCCCAATGCTTTCCTTTCTTCTCATAGTGCATAAGTTTTGACATTGATTTCATGAAATCTTATGAGGATTTTGTTTTGATTATTTGATGGTATACTTTATTGATATATATTTTATTGACAAATGTGTCCTGACATTTCAAAAATAAACACAATAATTTGTATTCTAAACTGAGTTTGTAATAATGTGCATGAATTTACATTGGTTAATTAAATTGCCATACAAATGTGTTGAAGCTAACATATATTTTGTTAGAAATAGGACACTGTGGGTTTCTCTTTGTTCTAATTTTTTTTAAAAATAGCTAAAATTATCTTGAAACTGAAATTTGGGATACATGTGAGTTCTGAAATTTGAATCTTAGAACAAGCTTCACATTTCCCTGCATATACCAAATATAATGATAATACCTATATGGCCCAGTGTTTTGAAATTGAGGAATAACCAGTTCCCTTATTTTGAAATGCCATTTTACATTCTTCCTATTATTTCAATAACACTGTGAGTAACTAGTATTTGCAGCTTTGTGAGGTACTATATTTTTTTCTTCCATGCATGCAACAAATAGTATTTGAGGTTGGACTGTGGGTGTTTCATAATCAAACTTTTCTACTTCAGTGGGTGAAAATAAGCTTACCAGAAGACATGAAAAAATAGAATATAGTAAGAAAGTTACTGGGGTAGTACAATATTCCTTCCTTTCTCTATCCTGCCCTTGTCTCTGATATCCTTTATGCAACCTCATAAATTTTCTTTTAAGTAGTTGTAGCAGAACTAGTCCACATAGCAATTCATAACTTGTTTATAGTCTTTCTTACCTACTTCCTCTATCTTGATGGACAACTGAAATGTTTGCCTCAGTTTGCATTGAATTCTCAGGGCATGATACCATGCTCTGGTATAATACCCTGAGAAAGCACATTCTGAATAGGCAATAGAAAGCTCTCTGTACGTATCCAGTTTAGTTTTTTTTCATGTCAGAGCATGCTTATTGTAGGCTTGGAATATTGCTTTTGGGAATCAGAGATTAATTTTACTGAGAAAATTAACATTAATTTAGAGATCAAACCAATTATGATTACTGCATCCTGTAAAGCAGAAATGTCTTTCTGGTAAAACTTCAGTTGACTAATGAAATATATCTCACTGATTATACTTAAGCCAGTAGAGATTTCTATTTTACTGGTAGCATTATGATGTAGTCTAAGTACATGGTAAATTACCAATTCAGTTTATCCACAATTATTTGTCTAAAATTATTTAGGAGCTTTGTGTAAACCAGAAATATTAACAGGTTACCTGTTTTCCAGTGTTTGGCTTTGTTTTGTGTATTTGTTTTTCGGTTTTGCCTTCTAACTGATTTATACCAATTTTTTATTTTTTTTTTTAGCTATGAAAACTTGCAGGTCTTTAAGATACAGTGAAAATACTGGTTCTTTTTCATCCAATCACTGGAAAATGTATTACTGTCCATAATAAGGTACACTTGTAGCTATTTTCAGTATTCAGCATTAGCTTCAGAAGAACTCAGCTATCAGAACACTGCATAACGATGGTTGCCAATTTTTGTTGCTGTCTACTGTTTTTCTTAAATCTCCTTTATATGTTTGATTTTTGCTCTTGGTTATTCCAGAAATCAGTAAAGTTGTTGTAACGGGAATATGTTCACTCCTGATCTGGTAGCCACTGCAATACTTGGGAGCGGATTGACCACTAAATCAGTTTCAGAATTTTTAGGTTTCTTTGTTCACAAAAAACATGCTTCATCCTTTGCTATTTTTCAGCTTTTTCATACTAGATCCAGAAAGGATGCAACCTGTCATTTTTGAATTTTTTTTTAATTTATTATTTTCTTTCTGGTTTTTAAATAAATGCATTTTTTTAGTAAATTAGATTTTCGGCCAATTAGGTCACATCAGATCTATACTTTTAGTTGTTGCATTAACAGAGGAGGCAAAGTTGTTGTTGAACAAAAAGTAGACATTCCATAAATGCTTTGTGTTTAATAACAACCTGAAAGTCATTCCATTTGTCTTTTGGCACTTGAGTTGCTTTGGCATCCAGACAGTATTTCAGAGCCTCAGTGACTGAAACACTTCAGTGCTGCAGCCATTTTTGGGATGTAAAAATTGCTGTGTGTGGCTCATTTTATGTGCATATTCAAGGGATATACAATGTCCTGATCAATTTCCTTCAGAACCATAAAAACAAGAAGCATCAATATCAACATTTTAACGTTGATTAAAATTCATATGAGTAGTCAGGAAGTCTTTCAGAAAACAAGGTTTTCTCTGTTAGTTTAGGACCACTACCAAAACATTCCTAGGATAGTCTGTCTTTCTGCAAACTTATTTCCTATTAAAAACAAGATTTTATCAGTAATTGCCTTAATTTGTTTACCCACTATTTGAGTTGTCCCCAAACTAATTTGGCACGAGGTAGCTCTCCATCTTGAAGGCAATTTGGAAGTACACATTGCATCAGGGCACAGTGAGTTTAACCCTGTCAACAAATCAAATATATCTGATGACAAATAGCATGTGATAAAGCAAACATATTTGTTTATTGTAGATTGTATTGGTCTTCCATTGAAATACCAACTCTCTTGTAATAGGAACACTGATGTTATTGGTACATGATTATTTCCTGTTTCAATTAAAATCAATTTCTGACAATGACAGGAACCATCTCTTGTTGATCCACCTTATTAATAATTTCCATGCAGCTCTTTCTAAGTTACTTAGACAAAGACCTATTAATGATAGCATTGTAAGGATAAAATTACTATTATATTTACCTAGTCCTTTCAGGAAGTTGTACCAACAGGCATTTTAAGAGAGAATACCATTTTGGATTTTATTTCCCTTCTCCTGGTTAGGCATTTGGCTGCTCACAGCCAAATGAATATTCATTCACAGTGAATGAATATGCTGTGGCTGTGAATAGTAGCTGTGTTGCCCTTTGAGCAGTCATATAATTTTCCCAGTTCTGGTAGTGGAAATATAGCTTCAGTTCAAATGTCTGCACTATGCTTCTATTTTTGGCACTGTTACATAGAACTGAACCAGTTCAGGAGCACACATATATGTATATATATGTATATAATAGACATACCTAGAAAAAACAGCTGGTCCTCATATTTTCTTTGAAATTATCCAAAAACTAAGATTCTGCGGGGCTTTTTTAATCTATAGCTTTACTGATTATGCTCTGTGAAGCACATTATGAAGTTGTTTTACAGAATATACTGAAAATTGTAATCAACAAAGCTGTTCATTAAAGATGATGTAGAACTGCTTTTGCACTAATGAAATGTTAAAGGTAATATCTTAGAGTCCTCTTACAGTGCATTTAGATATAGGTTCTAATTCATACAATACTATGCTGTGAAGCAAATAAAATTCTTGTATTATATGCAGATACGCAAAAGCAAGAACATAAAAAGCTTATGCATGAAGCAGTATCATCTGTTACCTTATTTTGAAGCAAAATTCAGGTCCATGCAGGTTGTCTCTGTCAGAAAAAACATGAAATCATGTTTCAAGGGCACTCTCCCATTTATTGAAAAATAGTTAAAAATACCCCAAAGAACCAAAACACAATTCTTTCCTTAATCACAAGAAGATAAATTAATTTTTTAGGATTTCAAGAATTCCAGTCAGCAATAAAGCAAACTCATATCTTACGGTAATCCTGTGCGATCACAGTTTTAAAGGATCATTGTTTGGTGCGAAAACACTTTCAAAACTTCTTGCATTTCTGTCCAATTGCCCACTGTCTCAAGTTGTGTTTTTGAAGCCATACTGTTTATGTAACGAAGCTGCAGATAGGAATGAGCAGCTGGGGGCAGCAGAAACAAGGCAGGATTGCTCTTAGCATGGAATGAGGGCCTGAATGCTTCTATAACTGCGTTTTGATGTCACCTTTCTAGAGTTAGTTCTTGTTTTTATACCTCATTCTCTTTGAGACAATATCCAGAAAAATCCCCCATTATTTTAATGTTTAACATAACCTGCCTGTATTTTTCTATACAAGACCTACTCCTTTCTGCTAAGGTTAGAATTGCACTGCCTTTTGCAAACCATGCCCTATTTTCCAGTAAGGACTACAACCTTCTGGTAGCCACTCTTCAAACTCTTGTTATTTCAGAACAGAGCATCTCTCATTTCAGCTGTACCAGCAAAACAAAACTCTGTATATTGTATGAGGAGGAAAACTCAGGTTTTGAACAGGTAACACGATGTTTCTTCTCTGGAAGAAACCCCCTATCCTTCAAGTAGAGGAGTATGTTGTTAATGGTGATTTCCATTAGACAGACTATCTAATCCCTGTACAAGAATATTCATCCTGGATCTCACTGGCTGCATCTGATCCCTCTGGGGACATACAATTTTAATTTATGCTTTTTTTTGTTGAAAATGTCCACAGTCATGTAAGGGTTGTGTTGGGGCTGCTAGTGACATTTTTGTAAGATGTTAACAGGGTTATGTTGTGCATGCATGAAACATGACATACGAGTATAGAGGGTTTGTGTGGCAAGGTTTTGGTAGTGGGGGACGTTCAGGGGTGGCTTTTGTGAGAAGCTCCAAGAAGCTTCCCCCATGTCTGACAGAGCTGCTGCCAGCTGACTCCAAGATGGATCTGCTGCTGCCCGAGGTTAAGCCCATCAGCAGCAGTGGTAGCACCTGTGGTATAATAACACTTTGAAGAAGGGCTGAAAACGACCTGTGCAACTGTACCCACAGAAGAGAGGAATGAGAATATGTGAGAGAAACAGCCCTGCAGACACCAGAGTCCCTTCCCCAGGTGCTAGAGCAGAGATTCCCCTGCAGGGAAAGACTAATATTGGAGAGGTTCATGGAATACTGTCTCCCATGGGAGGGACCCCATGCTGTAAGGGACCCCTCCCTTACACTGCTGGGAGGTGAGGGTAGAGAATTCAGGTTTGAAGTTCAGCCCAGGAAGAAGGAAAGGATGGAGAGAGATGTTTTAAGACTCCATTTTATTTCTCATTACCTCATTGCTCTGATTTGATTGATAATAAATTAAACTATTATCCACAAGTCGAGTCTGTTTTACTGGTCAGTGTAATTGGTGAATAATCTCTCCGTGCCCTTATCTTGACCCCTGAGCTTTTAGTTTTAGCAGAGGAGGGGAGTGACATAGCAGATTTGGTGGGCACCTGACATTGGAACAGGGTCAACCCACCACGGTGAATGTGTTAGAATCATGTCTGAGAGTACTGTTCTGCCAAGAAAGGGTCAATTGAAATAATACTGGGGGACTACACGAGGAGGGGAGAGCCAGCCCTAGTGTCATCTTGTCCCTAGTAGGTTTAGGTTGAAGTCCATGGAAAAATTTACCTCTGGACTGCACCTAAGCTGTTTTTTGTTGAGGAATACATTTAGTGCAGGTAGCTTGCTGTGCAGCTGCAGTGTGCAGCCTTTGTTTAGGGTCCCTCCTCAGAGGCACCAGATCAAGCTGTTATTCTGTTGTTGCGCTACAATTAAATTATACTTAGAGGATCTAGAGGTCTGAGACTCTACTCTAAAAAAACCTGGGCCAAACCAGTAAGGAAACCTGTGAGTCTGGGATGTGTAGCTCTGAAGGGCCTTGGTCCCAGCTCAGGTGGTGCAAGTGTGACTACCAGAGTGGCTCCTGGATGGTCAAACAGGAAAGTTTGTTTAATAGTTTTAGGGAAAGTAGTGAGTTTGTTTGAAATGAAAGCCTAAGCAGAATTAGATGCGTGCAGTATGAATTTTGGGAAGAGCTGAGAGCTTGCATTGTTTGATAACATAAATTGAGTCTGTGCACACCTCTGATTATCCATTATGCCTATATTTCAGCTGTGAGAAATCTCTCTTCTTCATTTGTGGGTGCAAGGACTGATTAATAGGGAACATCTGACAAAGTAACATTTTTATGAAGACTAGGATATTCAAAGCAAAATGTGTCTAGAGCATATTCAAAAAGATCAAATGCTTGTTTTTTTCATAATGCTGTTACGCACTGAAAGGAAAAACAATACATTTTGCATCAAAGTACCACACTGTCTCATTGCAGCATGAATAAAAAAGAGTTTAATTTATGGCAAAGTTACTGAACTGCTGGCCTGTGTACTGTATGAGCTGAAGGATGAAATTGTCCCAGATCTGTAAAATTTTCATACAGTTATGCTGAGCATCTATGTCTGCAAGCTACTGCTGAGTCTGTCCATCTCCAGGAAATGATGAATTTGATTTCTAGGAGTCCAAAACTCATACCAAGCCACAGCTCTTAAAATGCCAGACAGCCCTAATTTCGAAAATAAGGTATTTCATTATAAAAATGTAGCAACTGCTTTTGCTTTTAAATGAAAATAATGTCAAAATAATGTCAATCAGAATACTGGACTATTTGCTATGATGTAATATGAGAACTTGATAATATAAATAATATTATGCATTGACAGCATCCAGTAGCATATATAGTATGTAACTGTAGTAGAAAAAGAAAAAAAATTATTATAAGATGAAAAAGTCACTTTTAACACAGCATTTTTAATTGCATTTCAAAGAAAATATTGAGAGTACTCGGATTTATTCTGAATTGAAATGAGGTCAGATTTTGAAATGCTTTTGTTTCCTGTGGAAATTTGAAGTGCTGCTCAGTTCTATTTACAGGGGAACCTTGTAACTGATTAGATGTCAGACTAAATACTAGAAATTATTTTCAAAAATCCAGCAAAGGAAGCTGTCACCTTGAGTTCCCGAAATTGTTTTCTGTGTATGTGATGAAGTTTGTGTATTTTTGTAGTCAATCTACTCTTCCATCAATCATCTGTATGCATATGCAAATTTGTCTTTGTTGATTACCTTTTTTCCCCAGACATAAATAATAGATATACCAAACATTGCTTTTCTCACTGCTTTTCTCCTACCATTCGTACAGGAGAAACCATGGTAAAGCATGTTCTTTGAGAAAATTATGTTGCTAAAACCTTCTATTCTGACTGGTTGCTAAAACCTTCTATTCTGACTGGTTTACCTGATTAGCCTGCACACAATTTTCAAGGTTGGCCTTTCAGCTTCCATCATTACATTGATGAGGATTGTTAAAGCTGCTACTGTGCAGTTTCCTTATGTTAGACAATGTCAGAATAAGCTAGGAAATTTGTGTTTACATGCATTCAAATTCTGATTAAATGTAAATCTCAGAATTGCAACTAGTATTTTGAAATTTATTTTAAATTAAATTTATTTTTGCCTTTAGTGTGAAAAGATAACACATCTCAGTTTAGTGAAGTACAGGCATGTCATGTGGGTGTTTTTACATTATTTCACCAGTGTACCTTCACTGATATTTTTGTTGCTGTTACACTGGAAGAGCAAAGAAAGCCCCCAGAGAGACTCTGAGTGAAATATGGCCAATGGGATTTGACTTTGGAAATACTTGTATGGTATTTAATGAAAAAATGCCAGTATGCTGAGGATTCATTAACTGTTGTATGTTGCCAACAGAGCAATCATAACTTTTCCTTTCCTCCAGGCCACAAAGGCCAACCCTGTGTCTTCATCTGACAAAACAATTATGTGCTCAGGATCTGAAATAGCCTATGGTAATGTGTTTTACTCAACAAAGACATCTTAATGAAAAATCTGCTGGTTTTTTGACCTGAAGTTCCACACTATATCTTTGTCCTTTGAAATCTTTTAAAGAATTGTAAAGAACTAGTCAACAATTTGGAAGTATATAAAATACATCCATTTTTCATACAGAGTAAACTCTTGCCAGGAAAATTTAATAATGAAATTTGCTGAGGCAGAAGAATGTTGATAATGTTGGATGCACTGAGCATATCTAGCCAGCATACAGTTCTGGCAGCTCGTTCTTTTTCTAGATAAACAGAGGATTTTTAGGCATAAATGTCTTGGTGATTCTTACGTGACTAATTTGAAAAAAGCCCAACATCTAGGATATCATCACCCGGCAATTAGAAATAAATTAATTCCCATGGTATTTTACAAGGCATCTTAAAAGATTTTTTGTTTGCATTCTCATTATTACAGATTTTTCTCCATAGTGGCAAAACTGTTATAGAAATTTCCTGGCAAATAGAATTCTATGGCAAATGTCTTAGCATGAGATAATATTAATTCATAAGAATGAAAGGTTTTTTCTGGAGAGGCTGGTTTTGCTGAGTTGTTTTCTCAACTTGTTTAATTTTCAGTTTCTTTACTGTTTTTTGAAAAGAGTTTTTATTTTAATTACAATGAAAAATGGTGGAGACTCAGAAGATCTGATGAAATTTTAGAATTTTTGACTGAACTAATCCAATTAAGTATTTAGGAGACTTGGGAAAAGAGGAAAGGGGGAGAGATTTCTAATTTTTTTCTCTTTACTTTCAGATTTTTTCCGCCCATTGTAGTTTGAGGTTTTGTTTTTGCATGAAAAATACCTTTAGGACTGGTTTGAGGTTTCCAAATGATCTGACAGATCTAGCTGTGGAGCTTGCTGGTCACCAAAACTGTCAAGGAAACCACTGCTGTTTTTCTGTTGTGGTCATTATTCTTGCATCTGTATAGTGGTGAGCTGAGAAATGGCATATGTGAATGTTTTGTAAGAAACCCTGAGCTGGTCCAGTAGAATCTTAGCAGCTGGGACATGGAAGGGCCATGAGCAGTGAAGAGGTGCAAGTTTAGATCTATGGGATTTTCACAACTAATGTAAGGTCCAGATCTTCAGATTGTATTAATGAACAGCTGTGATGACTTACTAGAAACTATATTGGCACTATATGAAGGTCTCAGAGGATAATGTGTTTTTGTTTTTTTGTTTTTTTTTTTCTTATATCCCATCACTGTTCTAAGCAATAATTGGTAAATAGCTATTTCTGCTCTAAAATTAGTTTTGTAAGGAAGCTGCATCAAAACTAAGACCAGGATTTAAAATAATACTACAGTATGTCAGTATACTTATAAAGATGGAATTAGAAATCAAGATTAAGAAATTATTTAACTATACATATATTGTGATTACAAAATAAAAATATGGAAACACAGGAGAATATGAGAGTTTTAATGTATTTGCTTTTCTACCATATGTCTGGTAGAAACCTATGCCACAAAAGGCACAAATGGTGATGTTACATTTTCCCTCTTGTGCAGGGATGTGTAAAGCACAAACTAGAAGTCAAGTGCTGTGAATTAGACTTAGCTGATATAACTAATGAATGTGCTGTATACAGAATTTACTAACATCTAATAATCTGTGTATTCATAATGCATATTTTCATATAGCTTTTTGTTTTAAAAAGGTATGGCACTCCAACTATTTTCTTACCAGCTTGACCCATGGTCTTTTAGGTGATTTGATGCATTTTTATAAACCCTTTTTTTTTTCTTTTGGTAGGTGCTGCTCTATCAAATGAGTTTTGATGTTATTACTGGAAGTTCTAATCCATTCAGATACATTTAATTTTTATTGTGTACTTTATCTATATAATCACAAGATACTTTAGATTGTAATCCTTTACATGCTAGGCCAGCTGGTCACCAAGTAGAAATGTTTTCTAAGGCAGAAAGATATAAAAGGTGCCCTCTCAAGCAAAAGGAAAGGAAATGGCCTTAGAGAAAGCTCCTGAGAGAAGCGGCTAAACCTCTGCTTTGTTAAACTTTGTTCTCTTCTGTTTTGTTGGACTGTAGGTACAGTGGACTTACATGTAGGTACATAATTAAATTATGTCATTTTGATTATCACAAAAATCCTATCTTAGCATTTTACAGTTGTAATCTTCACCTGTTTTAGATTGGATGATAACTTGGTGAAAAGCCTAGTACTTTGGAAGGTTAGTGCCTTGAGTGCTGGCTTGGTTATATCCAGGTTATTACAATCTGTCTTTCCAGTGATGGTCCTTGGTAGATTTAAATAGCCTTTAAAGAGTTTGTCAAATTGTTCAGCAAGTAGTTTGACTGCTATGAAAGCATGCTGTGCAAGCTTTTCAGAAAAGGCTAATTTCATTGACATAATTTCTCACTCCTTTAATTGCTGGGAAGTGGTGAGCACAGTGAGGTGAGTACTTGTTTGAGCAGCTGCTGCCAATAATATGCTTGTCTGAATGCTGTGCTAGCTGCTGGAAGTTTTGTAATCATATTACCACACTATGTGCTTCTCTTTGGAGGTGAGGAAACTGTAAAGCTTTAAACTTTGGATCTGTTAGTGTTCTATTTGCTGTTACAAACAGACAGGCTGAGTTTGTTGTTTAAAAAGCAAAATGTGGCATGGTATTTTCACCACATCCTTTCAGATCCAAAATCGATTCAGAGATGGATCTCACTTGTGTAGGCATTATCTGTACAAGAGAAATTCAGAGATGCCTGTGACATCACTCAAACTGTAAGTGACTAATCCATTACAAGGTGTTTAAAGCTGGTTATTGCATACTTCACTGTTCTGAAACTCTAACATTTTTTCTAATTGAGAACTTTTGCCTAACACTCTTCTTAGGAGACAAACTGTGAAAAGTCTTCTAGGGCAGGGTTTGAATCCTTTCCAGCCTCAGGAGACCTAGTCTCAGTCATGCTCTTTCAGAACTCTTGTTCAGTCCTCTGCAGGAAAGTGTAGAACTTCTCAGTTACGTCTGCCTTCTTCTCTAAGAACTGGAAAATCTCACAGGAATTTCCAGTCTGATAATAGTCCTTTTGGATCTGTCTGCGGATTTTTCGTCAGGTTCATTTCTTAATGGCAGTTACATAAAGCTTAATTGACTTGTTCAGTGGAAATAAACAAACCATGATAAAAACACACGGTGGATTCATATTCTCTTTCTTATTACTGAGGTAGTGATAGTTTATGTGATAGCAAACAGTCCAGGTACCATGTCATGCTAAAGTACCTTGTGCTGCATTTAAGATAGCTGTGTGTCTCTGTTCCACTTGTGCTGTGCACACATGTCCTGGCACAAATACCTGAATGCAAGAAAAAGAATTGCTGTTTCAGATTTCTCACTTGCATGGTCCTGTTGTTTCCTAGGCTTGTGAGAGGAGAGGGAGTGGCTGAACTGGTTGCATTTGGTATAAGTTATTTTGTAGCCGTGCCGGGCTGTACTATGGTCAGGGCTATACGAGCTTACCTTCAATGCTGGGCCTTCAAATGGTCTTAGCATTCAGATAAGGAGATCTAACAGGGTTAGAAAGAAGCAGGTTTAGTGAGGTGAAATGACTATGACTTTTCTTAATTTGTAGATCCATATTGTCTCACTGAATTAAACTTTGCTTTCAAGACAGTAGCTGGGTCTTTTCCCCCCCCCCACCCCCTACCAGACACATACTCCTTAGGTAATTAAGACCAAGATGAGTCAGGAGTTGAAGTTTTTATATATCTTTGGGAAGAGTATAGTTACAGATGCCCGATTATGCAAAACAGAAAAGAGGATTTTTCCACTTTGCAAATGCCAGTTAGCTTTTTCAGTGGCTGAGTGTAGGAGTTCACCATGATTTCTTTACTTTGAAAATAAGAATTGCTGAGAGATTAGAACAACATAGATTGCAAAAAATCAGATATCATGTTAGTAAAAATTATTGTCTTCCATTCACAGTTTTGTATTAGCAGATGTCCTGGTTTTAGTAGCCAAGATCAGTTTGTCACTGTGTGGGTGTGTATTCTAAAGCCTCTATGCCATTTTTTCCCATGAACTGCTCACAATGGCA
>VXAU01005646.1:2618052-2648450 GCA_013399695.1 Formicarius rufipectus
TTTTTTTTTTTAGTGATCCTGGGTTTGTACCTCCTGGTATGCTATCTATAATCCTTAGTAGAATTTTACTCCAACTTCCTGTCCAAGTTTTACTGACATCTCTGCTGTTAAATCTCCCTTGATCACCTGTCTAGGGATCATGCCTTGTTGCGAGAGCTCACTTTGAACTCTCTTTTTCAGTAGCAATCCTTTTTTTTTAATTTCTTTTTCCCCACCTTTGACTTTTCTTTCTTTTTTGTTTGTTTGTTTTTTTGTGGTTTGTTTTTGTTTTTTTTTGTAAGGGGAAAATGTACTTAGTTGGAGAATATAATGTAAATATGTGGCACTTCAGACAGGCCCGGATTTACAAAACCCTCAGCTTCTAGGTGATGTGACACCATGTGATTGTGCAGACCTCATTTCCTCCCCTCTAATCCCTATTTTGCTTTCAGTAATATGTGATTGTGCCCTCTGTCATCATAACTGATTTTCTGTGATGATTGTAGCTTGTAAAGTTGGAGAGGGAGAAACTTCCAGACTAAGGCCTGTTCAGAGACTACAAGCTAATACAAAGAAGACCAAATTTATTTTCCAGTTTTAAAGGGTCACTGTCTTGTGCTAAGCCCATCTGGGTACTTGATTTATTGAAACCAACTTAATGAGGAATGTCCTGTGAAGAATGATACTATATTTCTTGTCCCTGTCTTGCTAGATGGATCACCCAGAGGCATATTCAGAAGTCATGTAAATTTGGTGATAAAGAATTGGCTTCTTTTTTCTCCCCAGTGCTCCAGATAAAACAGCTGTGATCATAGGGATGTTATTTCTAATGAAGAAAATTAAGAAGAATTTTGTCTTCATGATAAACTAGCATAAAAGGACTGAAATATTATTTAGCTAGGGGATTATACAGAACTCATAGCTGCAGTATCTGAATATCTCTTTAACAATGAAGGCTGTCTTGAAAATGGAATGTCTTCTTATAATGATTTATGAGGTAGTAAATGAGTTGTTTCTTGCTACAGTCCAGCATTATAAGCCTATACATACCTCAGCACAGCAGGATGTTGTATTCATGGTTGCATTCTTTTTGGAACAATACTAACTCTGAGAATAAATAATTGAAATGTTAAGTCCGAGAATAAGTAATTAAAAATGCCATTGCATGAGGTAGTCTCTGTTTAGTGTACTCCAAAGTAATCTACATTGAAGAGTTACCACAGAATGGTGAACTAGGATATGGAAGTTAACTTTCCAAGTAGATTTACCTTTAGCACACCTAAATCATTTCCTATCCTTTTTCTTGTAGTCTGAAATACATCCGGCTTCCTCAAGATTTGTTATTTAGCAGCAAATTAAAAGAGAGAATCATTAATTTATCTTCTAGAAATACTAACAAGCATTAGAAATATTCATGTGATATCCTCAGATTTAATTAAGAAGAGTCTGACATGATTTTCAAAAAGTTGCCTGTATGTCACTTAGGTCTACTTAATATCATTTTACAAACAAGGCATTTATATCCTCAGATATAAACATCATCCTTTCAAGTTCATGTTTCAGATATCACATTAATAAGATAAATTTTAAAATAGATTAATTAATTTTATGCATGTTAGGGACATTGCAATTGTTGCCTTCTTTTACATAAACTCCTGTCTGTATGATGGTTGTGAAGCCTGAGCAGCAGGAAAGAGAAATGAGTTCTATCCAACATATTAGAGCTCACCAAACAATTAGATTAAAAATAAAAATTGGGGAAAAAAAAAGATAAAAATGTATTCTTGCAGGTTCAGCTTTTATTTTCATGGGTAAAGACAGGAAAACCAGAAGAAATTTTGAGAGCACTGTTTGTATCTAAAGTATATGAGTGACAGTCCATCTTTTGTTATGATTATTTATTGGGTTTACATGAGATATTTTCAAACATTCAGTGGAAGTTTTTATATTGGAACCCTGACATTAGTCATATAATTTTTTGCTCTGAAACAGAGAGCCAGTAACTGCCAAGTGAATACAGTATTTCTGCTTACACAGGATGGTCCAAGTGTAAAATGACAAAAAGACTAAATGCCATGATCTTCTGAACATGTACTTTTCTCAGTTGGGTGTTGAAAGGAGCAATTACTGTGTGAAACTCTCCTATAAGTGGGAAAAAAATGCTGTATATGCTATGATGAAATTTTCTTGTCAAAAATACTCTAACACCTTTTGTTCTGACTTACAGA
The DNA here is from genome assembly GCA_013399695.1 of Formicarius rufipectus. Classification (NCBI taxonomy): domain Eukaryota; kingdom Metazoa; phylum Chordata; class Aves; order Passeriformes; family Formicariidae; genus Formicarius; species Formicarius rufipectus. The sequence goes on from VXAU01005646.1 coordinate 2,620,260, forward strand.
ATTTAATGTATTTCTGCTACTTGTATTGCTAGGAAAAAAAAAAAGATGGTGTTCCTTTTCTTTAGGACTGATGTTGGATGATATTGTATAAAGATCAAGTCTAATGAGTTCTTTTGAGGCAGTGTATCAAGAAGAAAGGTCATAGGGATGCTGGATTTCATCATTTATTAGCACTGGCAATTTTTAAGGCACAAAATGACAGGGCTGTTCAAGATTAACAGAGGATCCTTACAGGAGAGAAATAAAATAAAGAGAAGAAAAATAGTGAGCTTTCAGATGCTTATAACAAATGTACTGGAGTTTCTAGACTGCTTATTTTTTTGTCAGCAGAGTTCACACCAACTGCCAGTATGTCTGGTGAATGATTTTCTATTATGCACACCAAAGTCTGTGAACCAGAAGTGTCCTTTTAATATTTATACAGAAAAGAGTTAGGTCACTGCATTGTTTCCTAGGCAATTGCCTCTAAATCTCTGTTCAATCTTCAGGATGATGCCCTGTAAGATGCTTGGAAAATCCTAAAAGCAAGTCAAATTTCTTAGTGCCAGAAATTCTTTATGGGGTAAATCTGTTCTGCTTTAAGAGAAGATCTAATGCCCTCCTTTAGGGCTATACAGTATGGGGGGGGGGGGAAAGAAAGAGGCAGATGTTTTGGAAATCCAGAAGTAGTTCATTAAAATTTCCCAAGATAAAGATAAGCAACATATTTTCACAGAATTAAATTAGATAGGTGATATATATATCTTGGAAGAGAAATTAACCATTCTAGATGAGGAAATTGAGAGCTGAGTTGGCAATAATTATATGCCTGCTGAAAGAGAAATAAATAATACATAAACATGCAATTTAAAAAATCCCTCCTGATTTGGGGCTAGTACTATTTTGCTCTTGAAAAGCTAATAGAATAAATATCATGGGAAGAGCAGCAAGAAAAAAAGGAGCCAGCTGATTAATACATGTAATGTTGTAGTCTTTGGGACGAAAGACAATCTTTTGGGCATTAATCCTTAAGCAGTTGTTACCTTGACAACTGCAGGTAATGGGTGGTTGTAGTGTTCATCTCTATAACTACTAATAAAGAGTTAGAACAGCTTGTCTTTTAAACGGTTTATTGTGGCTTCCCAAAGATTTAGTGCTCAAGTGATTAATCTGTTTCTGAGTAGCAGTTTTGCATACAGAAGTGAATTTGGGGAACCTGACAAATAGGCAAGACAAGTATATGAGGTCATCTAACTTTGTGGCTGCCTTAGTGGGAAAGTTATTAGGTAAGTAGAGCACATTCTGTTTCTATGCAGTGTTTTAAATGCAGGTCCTCAGCCTGTGTCTGAGCTGCTCACTTTCCCTCAGAGGGAATAGGGAAGGGCCATTTTGGCATTTCATGCTGCCCTAACAACTGACTGCCTCCTCCTGTTCTTGCTCATAGCCCCACAGCTAGAGCATAAGCCTGTGCATGTTTCTGACCCTGCTTGCGTGGATGTGCAGCCTCACTCAAACCTGAATAATGCCTTTGTGAACTATGAAGGGAGTGTCTGAACTGGATTTGGGTGATCCTCATATGACATACTAATAAAGTAACAATGGCTGTATGTTGATTGTCCTTAATGACAACTCTGTTAAAGTAAACATAATATTAAAGCTTCACATTTTCTTGGTACAAACTGATCCTCAGAGCTGTCCTTAATGCTTCAAATTGGATTCCCGAGGAATTCATCAAGGTTAGCAAGACTACAATTTCCAACTTATGTTGCAAACTAATACTTTCAGATATGCTGAAGTTTATAGTCAGTATAGACTCCTAAAAAGAATTGGTCTTTCAAAAGTCCTCGGGATTTGTATGTGTTCTGTCATCTCACTTGTTTACTGCAGTAGCAAAGAAAACTCAGCAACAGAGACTAGCTTTTGATAGTGAACTCATGAAAATTTATACAATTATCTTTCTGGGCCTTTTAATAAATTTTTCTTTATGTAAAATACTTTTTAAATCATATACTTAGTCTTATCACACTTTCATAAGTATTTTGATGTTTATCTTCTCTAGCACTGAGGCATTTTGTTTTCAGTTGATGTACATCCGGTTACTTAGCAATAGAACTTAATGTCTTTTATATTAATAGCGTTGTTGGAAAGTGAGAATGGTCCTTTGACAGAGCTATTAAGTCAGCCCTGGGAGCTACAGCTATTTTTATACATGAGAGATAAACAGAGAGAAGTTTAATATTGATACTGAAAATTTTATTCTGATCCATAGCACCTTATCTGTGGCTGCTGTGATCTATGGCTTAGCCTCAAGGTATGAGCTCTGCAAAGCTGTTCTCAGAAAACTGGGTAACTGCTTGCTTAGTTCTGGTAATTCTGGCTTTTGTCCATATAGTAACTTCCTAGGGGCTTTTTGTGCATTTTGCGCATGTGTATAAGTGTACCCATGTTTTAAGTTTTTGTTGTAAAAAAAAATTTTGCAATTCCCTACTTTTTATCAGCATGAGAAAAATATTCAAGGTGCAGAACTGTGAGATTATTAAAAAGACAAAAGTCTTATTCTTGGCAATGAAACAAAATTACGTAAGTAAACTCTACTGTCACATTCGTCAGTTTAATTTGTTATCTAAGACTTTATACAGCAGCAGAAAGGCTTCAATAGCATTTGCGTGTTTAATACTGCAGCTGTTTCTGGTTAGAACAATCCAGAGGGTTATCAAAACTGATCAATTAAAAATTGAGAAATGTTTCAAAAACATCATCAAGAGAGTCAGCAAGGATTATTTCCTCTTTCTACCCTCCTCCTTTTCTCCTGGGATCATCTGTCTGCCATCACCATCAACTTTTTACCTAGCCTTCCAAATCTAGTAGATATCTGATATGCTTTCTTACCAATGGATTGGAGATTGTGATCAGTAGGGTACCATCTGTGGGTACTGAATAAAGAAAACCTGGATATACACTGAATGCCAGTTTGAAGGCAGGCGGGATAACAACAAGGCTTATCCTGTGTTGCAGCAGGTGTTGGCAAGCTTAATATGGTTAGGAATATATACAATTAGACATATTACATCATATCATTTGATGAAGAACCAGAGGAAGAAATCTTCCTCTGTGTTATAATACAGTAGAAACAATGTAACACTCCAGCAATTTGGTTTGCAAGGGAAAAAAAAAAAAGAGGAAGTAGTTACAGTATTTCCACTGGCTTTAATTCAAGATGGAAATAAAGAGAATTAGCATCATCTCCTCTGTTGGGTCACTCCAGAAGGCTTTTTGGCATTCTAGCAAGAGCAGTTTGGTTGCCAGGAGACGGTAAGTTAATTTTGGAAGGTAATGCCCTCCAAGGAAGTAATGCCAACATTGTATATCAGAGTGAAATCTAGTGCTCTATAGCCAGAAGCTTGCCTTTTAAAAGGATTTACCTCTCTACCTTACTGATAATAAACAAAGTGTGCGCTCCATGGTCTATTTCTGGCAGAACAAAATCCCGAAAAGTAAAATCTTAGGATGCTGTTAAGTAATCAGCATAGCAATAATGTTCCAGCAGGCTCATCCAGGTTAGGCCATCTGCTAACTATGCTCGTACATATGTCAGATGACAGATTGCCAAAATGATTTTTCATGACCTTAAGATGTGAGGGAGACCAATGAAATGTTACAAGGACAAATTCAAGTCAAGTCCACAATTAATGTATGGCATTAATTTCACAATATGGGACGTGGTAACTAAAGGCTTTTGGGACCTAAACATTTAGTGATGCTATTAAAGTCTATAAACAAAACCATACCCGCACCTCCGAATGGGAATGACAGCAGAGCAATGTGAAAGAAACACAGGAGGCTTGTATTTCTCTGTGTGATGCCAGCTATAGCAATGTAGAAAGCATTTCTCTTCAGTTGAGCTGCAAAACTGAAACCTTATGTTTTTAAATTCAATGTTGTCAGAGTTATGGAGAACACACATGAGACAAAGGTTTGAGACAGGAATCACTCATGAAACCATTTGAGCTTTTCTGGTGGAGATAGGATACACAGACATGCAGGTGGATCTGAACTGAAAACGTGTTGATTGGGAGAATGGGTAAACAGCCACACGGATTGCAATGGTCAGCACATGGTCAGCAGTGATGTTGAATTATTTTGACATATTCTGCCTAGAAAAAAGGATGTGAGCACTTCTTACTCTGTTTCTAGAGCAATTCTCTATTTTCTTATCATGACAGGATTTTATGGTATCCCTGGATGTTAATAAAATTGTTTCCTTGTGTGTGCTTCTTTTCTTTAATCTGCTCTTGCTTCATTCTGGACTGGTATACAAGTTGGTAGAAGAGGAAGAGAGACCTGGAGAAGATATAAGTCACTGCTGCTTAATAAATATGGTGCTTTTTCATCTGAAAGTTCACCAAAGACATGAAGTACTCTCATAGAGGTTTTACAGATAGGGAAACTGAGGCACAGACCAATCATCCTGATTTGACAAGTTACCTAGCACACAAGTGGACTAGTAATTCAGCTCCCCTTCTAGAGTATCAGTCCAGCATTCCTATTGATATTTTCCCCAGATATAGAAGAATTTCTGCAAAAAAATGTGTCTTCAGCCTGAGGAAAACCTCAAAGTGTAGCACACAATCAAGGAATATAGAACAGTTTGCACTGAAGCTGTAAAGAATTGTATGACTTCTATTCGGCATTTGGGATAACTTTGAAAAACTTTTTGCTGTGCTAAACCCCAGCTCTAAGCAAGCAAAGACAATTACAAGAGTGCAAGTGCTTCAGAAAATGACTTTTAAAGATACTATCAGGAAAGGCATAAGGAAGGATATCACAAGACACTTGGATGATGGACATCAGTTGTTTTTTACTGTTTAAAAGATGCACAGATGTGGCACTTAGTGACACTGTTTAGTGGTGGGCTTGGCAGTGCTGGGTTGATGGTTGCATTGAATGACCTTAGAAGTCTTTTTCAACCTAAATAATTCTATGATTCAGTTATTCTATTTTTTCAGTTGGCTTGTCATATATTGCATGACACTTCATGAAATCAAGCCTTGCCAGCATCATGAGATGTATGAGAGAAGAAAGTCCGTGCTTGCTCTGCTTTATATTTAGGTCTGCAGTGTAAGAAAAGGAGATGGTAGAAGGAAATAATGTGAGAATGGGAAAAGAAGATGGTGACAGAAGAAAAAAAAAAAAAGAGTACTAAGTATAAACTGGAGAAGAGCTTAAAAGGTAAAGAGTAAGAGAAATGTGGAATAGGCAAAAAGGATCTTTTGAAATGAAAGTATAAGTCAAAAAACATTACTTTCCCTACTTATTAAGTTTTGTAGGAGAACAGAGACTAACCTTTTTAGCTTAGCTACACTCTGTATTTTCCATTTTATATGTTAATGGGGGTTTTTTTGGTTTTTTTTTTGTTTGTTTTTTGTTTTGTGTTTTGTTGGGTTTTTTTGTTTTTGTTTGTTTGGTTGTTTTTTTTTGTTTGTTTGGGGTTTTTTGGGGTTTTTTTGTGGGGGTTTTTTGTTTTTTTGGGGGTTTTTTTTGGTTTTTTTTTTCAAAAAAGCACAGCTGAAAATTCAGCCTTGCTCCATTTTTAAAAAGAAGTTTGCTGAAAGCCTAGGGCAGGACAATATAAACTGCAGTCTACCTTTCATGCTTTTTCTGCTTTTCTACAATGTGACAAAACAGTATATTTTAGAAAATATCTCTCAGAATATGTCTATTCAAAGATATTTTTTCACATGTTATTAGTCTATCTTGATACATTTTTGTCCAAAAGAAAAAAAGCATTTTGGAATTCATTTGTAGTATATAATATCATACTGTCTTTTCAGCCTGATATATGGGGCAGAAATGGATCCATTGTAACTAGTGAATCAAAACATTATCAGCTGTGACAAGTTCATAGGTTAGTAGAACAGACTGAAATAATATTGCATTGGTCTGAAAAACATATATTTACATTTTTTTAAATTTTATTTCCAGCCATTGCTAAGTTCTTCTGATGGGAAATTTTGCAGAGTTTCTGGCAAAAATCAGAAACTAATAGGACCAATTTGATAGAAAATTAGTGACCTTGGAGGTCATTAGACTAAAAAGGGAGTAAAATGGAAAATTGTCTTCAAAGCTCATCTAGTTCCACCTGCCTGCTGTGAGCAGGGACCCCGTCCACTAGACCAAGACACTCAGAACCTCATCCAACCTGGCCTTGAACATTACCAGAGATGAGGCATCCACAACTTCTCTGAGCAAACTGTTCTAGTGCCTCATCACTTTCACAGTAAGGAAAGTGTATGCTGTAATTGTAGGAATGTGTCAAACTTTTTAGGCATTGTTTAGGTGGCTCAAACTTTCTAGGACTAAAGGCAGGAAAATGGAGTGATCAAAAGGGGGTGGAGAAGAGTAAATGTTCATGAACTGGTGTAATCATGATGTCTATTTCTACATGAAGAAGAATCACAGAGTCACACAATATTCTGAGTTGGAAGGGATCCACAAGGATCATCGAGTCCAACTCTTACGTGAATGGCTTGTACAGGGATCAAACCTGTGAACTTGGTGTTATTAGCACCATGCTCTAACCAACTAAGCAAATTTTTGATTCTTGTTATTAAAATGCATGACTCCAGCTGAGACTTTTAGCCTAGAAATTACCCGTTCAAGCCAAAGATTGCTAGAGCAGCTAAATTGACTGCTTTGGTAGAATAGATGGATAGATAGCAATGAAGTTACTGTAATGATGCCATTTGGTCTGCTGGATGAAACAGGACATAGGACTGTCCTGAATTATTTTCTGTTTGAACTGGGGCAGTGAAGGAGTGTGTGAAATCCAGTTGTGAAGGTGGACTACAACCTGCAGGGAATGTGATGTGATTAATCTCCAACATTTATTTATGGTGTGTGCATAATCACTTTTGGGCCCAGAGAGATATATTACTTTACCTCAGCCACCTAGAGTGTCACAATGTTAGATGTTACAGGGCCTGCCCACCAGCATTGCTTGGATGCTCTGTTTTGATCCTGAATGTACATTTTGGATGACCACTGCAAGAGTTGGAAGGCCAGGAGGTTTTTAGGAGTCATAAAGAGTCTAATGCCCTTTACATTCCCAGTCAAACTAAAACCAAGTTTCCTTAACTTCATCTGCAGAGTTCCCCCAGTGTGAAACCTAAGGACAAATTATCATTCAATATACAAGCATATGTTTTCCTTTTTCTTTCAGAAGCGAGAGGACTTAGAAGAGCTGATAGAAGTGGCTAAGCTTACATGAAACTCATATTAGAACAACAGATGATGGTGGACTTAAGGGCAATTTGCAAAGGATTCTGTTTTGAAATTGAGCTTGTCCCTGTTTAGATAGGAGGCTTTTAAGATGAGAAAGAGAAATCACATGGTAAATGGTCCTACAAACTGTGCTCTTTTGGAACCAGTCTAATCCCATGTTGCCAGTACAGTCTCTTGGCTAGCTCAGCTATCATCAACTCTCACACTTGAATGGAAGCCCAGGACTTGTAATACTGTAACAAAATACCCATGATGTTCTGATGTTAAATGAATATTGGCTAAACCTCCTTGACTCCCTTTTTCATCTCATTCCTTTCCACGTTCTGTCTTCATTATTTTTCAAGATGTCACGATTCTTATGGGCCATATGGTTCATGCTTGTAGGTGTGATGCCAAAGATAAATTTCCCTGTGTTTTTTTAGTACATTTTTAGTACATTTAGTACATTTTTCAGTACATTTTAGAGCAGTTTCATAACATTAGATAAACCTAATAGGGCATAATTCCCTTTTCACTTCGAAGTCACTTTAGAGCATCTAAGTGTTGGATTGATTTAACCTTCGCTTCCCTTTTGGGTGTTACATCCATAGTAATTTTTACCTTCTTCCCTCTCTTTTTTCTCACTCACTTCTTACAGACTGCTGTGGAAAAAAAAATAAGTTGAACATTCAGAACTACTATGATTTATTGTTTTTCATTATTTTAAGTGATCAGCTCATACATAAAAGCAGATTAATGAGACCAAATTGACTTTGAGTGTGTTTTCTAGTTATTATTGGGGATTATATTTCTGTTCTCTAGTTATACTGGAGAGGAATTCCCATGTCCTCTATGTTAGGCTAAAATCTGTCACCTTTAAAGTCATAAGATGTTTACATTTACTTCAAAGTACTACAATGCTTTAAACAGTGAATCAAGGCTTCCTCAGCTAGAATGAAATAATATTAATTATCACTGCTTATTTTTTTATATCCACCTGACATAGTTGTGTATTAAACAAGAAGATGGCAGATAATATAGAATGACCTGTTGGCATGTTAAGATGGCTAATGTTTCAAGTAGCAAAAATAAAATTAATGATTTTTAAAAATCATATTATTGTATTTAAAGACATTTCTATTGCTGATCTTCAATCTTGTACCAATCATAGTTTATCCAGGTAAAATAATGCATTCTTTTCAAAGTATAAGTAGAAAATTTAAGAGACAAATCAGCTTGTCTTTGGCTTCCACAAAAAGCTGCTTTTTTTGCCTCATGCACAGTGCTACATATGTGCACTGAAGATGCAGTTTGCTTTTGCCAAGCTTGCAACATAAAAAAAAATTACAATTCTTACTTAATTTTGATACTTCCAGTGTTGTTATTCAAAATACATTTAGAAATATTGTTGACCCCAATCTAAGATTTGTACAACATGAGAGTATTTTGATCCAAATGTAAGTTGATATATAGAAACTTTGTATGCCTGATAAGTGTTGGGAAACTCCCCAAATTCCAGCCTGGTTACAAACCCACTAGTTTTATGTAGTTTTACTCATGGAACTACAACACGACGAGCAACTCCTTGATTTATACCAAAATACTTTGCCAGTGATTGCAGTGTTTATAAGCATTCTGTTCATTAAATTTCTGTGAAGTCTCCTTGGAAGTCTGTTGGAAATGAACTCATTCTTTAAGCTGTTTGCAAAAATTATACTTTACTTGGGGTTCTACTTGATGACTTTTGTATTCATGGATATTGTTAATATTTTCATGAAAAACAAAACAACAGTGGAGAAGCCTTGGAGAACACATTCAGGTGTTTCAAGGATTTATGATTATTGTTGAAGATCCTTATGTACATCAACAAAAATAAAGGGCTAACTTTACCAGCAGAAGAACTGAAGGCAATGAACATGCTACAGCTGCAGTTTATCAAAACTAGTGTGCAGTGAATAATCTTTTGACAATTTCTTTTTATCATGGAACTCTGGGTCTTTTAAACTGGCAGCAGGTCAGAAACAGCAACATTCATTTGTCTAGAGCACATAACCTGTATTTGTTTAAATTGTATCAGGTATTAGACAAAGGAAAAACACCTGTGGACCTCAAACACATATTTTACTTATGTATATATATAATATATATACTTCTTTATCAGAAGGTAAGTTCTTAATTAACCTTACGGATGGAATAGTGGCAGTGGAAGGTAACAGTATAGCCCCACTGTTCTCAGAGCAGTTCTATCAGGTTTACAGTGGGTTATACAGGGATCCTGTATAAAACAGATTAGCTCATGGGAATATCAGACATTAGGCCTTATTTCTCCTCATTATTTGGGGACCTAAGGGAGCCATGTTGATATAATGAAACCAAGTACACTAGATAATTTTGACGTGCTTAAATATCTCCATTCCAGAAGAATGTACTTGGTTTTATTACAGTAGATACAATATGCAATTTAATTGATAATAGCAGCAGTGAGCCCTGAAATTAAGAAACACAACTAAGGAAGGGGCATGTGGCATAACATGTTTCATGTCTGCCAACACAGACTTCAAAAATCCCCTCTTCCCTTTAAATCTCTTAAAGATTGTCATCTAAAAGGAAATCTATATGAATGAGTTGAATACTGGATCGTTTCAAAACTCATGTGGGACAATCACAGTAATGTAAGAAACCATAACTCTTAGATTCTTGTAGTTATAATTACTCTGCAAGAATTACCTTTTCCCCCAGGAAGGTGGTAGTAATCATGATGCACCCTCTAGAAAGATATCCAAATGTTTCTCAGGGCATATTGCCTGCAACTCTGCGTCTAATAACTCATTTTCACTGTATCATTTATCTTCTTGTAATAGCATTTCTATTTTGAAGAATGGTGAACTCATGGAGGAATTGTCTTCTAATCATGCCAACATCCATTCAGACATCTGCTTAAAAGCATTTTAACAGGAGATACTTATTTACTATGATGTCTCAATTAATTGTGATTCTGCAAAATGTACACACGTGAAAATCTTCATGCACATGAGCTGCTTCACTTGAGCAGTGACTATCATTCAACAGTTATAGAGTTAAGTTCATGACTCTGAAAGTTTTTAAGTCCTTTAAATTTGGTGGTTATTTCTCCAGTGTGAGTAGATATGACTTCAAGGTAGTTGAAGAGGAGCAAAAAGCTTTCAAGGCTTAATTCTACAGATCCTTAGTGCTTTAAAATACAAAAATCAGCAAATATTTCCTGATGTGTTTTGATGCTGGAATATCATATTTTCCTCTGTCACTAGATGTGGCCTTATGACTGTTCTGTAGGACTGCAGTACATTAATCATGAGGGTAGTAGGACATCTTGGAGAAGCAGCAGGAAGGAATCGCTGCCTCCTGCCCCCTTCTTCAATTTAGATGTTCTGAAGCCTAATATAGTATTTCATTTCTGTTTATGTGTTCCTCACTCTGACTACAAAGTTTCTCTTGGATCTGTGGGAGGAAACACACATTTTGTGACATACACGTTTCTGAGAGAAGCCATGAGAGTCTACTGTTTATGTATTGTGAGCACAATCTGAAGTGGGATCTGAATCCCACTGGCCTGAGGCCAGTTCTTTTTAGTGATGTATATGTCAGAAACGTGCCAATTGGGAGTTGAGATGAAATACTGTGTTATAGTTGCCTCTTTTATTCACTTTGGCTTGTAGTGTGTCTGTGCAGGTGCCTTAGTTGAGATGACTGTCACAGGAGTACAGCTGCTCTGCTTTGGGGGACTGCTCATCTGGAGCAGAACAGATGCTCTGAGCTGGAGCAGAGCCTGAGCTGTGAGACCCAGCTGGATGCTAGCTGGCTCCTTGCTAGTCAGGTATACTGGGAGGTGCAGCAGAGAGACACACAGATGTCTGAATGAGCTCAACCTAACTCCAACTTGGGAGTATTAGCCAGAGTTCAGGGCTGGCCAACAGTATTCAACAGTGACAGCCGTGAAGCTCAAAGAGGGACAAAAAGAATGTTTCCTTGAAGGGAAAGGAGATGACAATCTATTTTTGTATACTCTGCTTTTTATCTTGGATAGTGATGTGTTGATGCTTGGAATAGGCTTGAGACAGCACTGTGGCCCCAGCCAGTTTGCTGGGAAATAAAAAGCTGTGATGTCCATGTGACTCTGTGACATTGGGGTTGTGCATTACTCAAGCTCTTGAAGCTACCCAGGGAACTCCCTATGTAGGTAAGAACTAAAAGATTCTTAAGGAGACAATAACTCTACAGCAACTGAGGGACAGGGTTTTCTGGTGATACTGGTTGTGGATCAGGATGGAAGGGAGAGCTTTTTTAGTAAGTAAAATATTTTTTAATAATTGCATTTGTTCTTTTTAAGCATAATACATTAAGTCTTAGAAAGCCAAGTTGGCTTCTGTGTAGAGGTTGTATTTATTACCTCTTTGTCTTAATTCCAGAGGACTTTTTTCATATATCCTGTTGAGACCCTTTCAGAAGCAGCTGCTGCATATATTATCACAATTCTTATTGAGAAGGTTTTGGGCATCCAAAAATAGTCCTGCTCATTGCTGGCATTCAAACTATAGCATATTGCAATTAAAATCTTACTGCTTCTCTCCTATAGAAAATGCTGGAAAATACCAGGTAGGCTGTCAAGGAAAATAAGTAGTATTAACAATTTTGTTTGCTTGAGTTGAGACTGGGCAAAGAAAATATTGGCTTGAATGGCAGATATGTAAGATATGATTTCTTCTGTTTAAGGAAAAATAAATCCCATTAGCCCATCAATTCCAGACTGGTCTCATAAAAAGGTCTGAGGACTTTAATTTTTTTCTGCAGTGAATTACATATTTATGTTCGAATCTACTGGACATTAAGATGAAAAAAAAATCAAAACAACTTGTCAAGAATGTCAGTTTCTGTTCAAGAATGCTTTGTCACAGTGGTTACAATTCTATTACTCCCCTGCATGCCAAAGCAATCAGAAGAGCTCAAAAAACCAAACACACATTTAAAAAAGATTATTCTTGTTTGAATGTCTCCAAGATTCTTTAAATAGTAAAGGTCACATTAGGATTTTTCTAAACTTCTGCTCATGAGACTTTATTATGTTACATTTAAATAGGCTACATATAATAGCTTTTTATTTTTGTAAAGTACTATGAGGCCAGTCAGAGCCAGACAATACAATTAGCATTTCTTATTCCCTGGACAGTCCCAGTAAGGCTGCTACTAACTTTGATAACATCATGGAGAATGACTCAGATACACGGGTAGATAATTTTCCATTGTAAATGGATATATAATTTCTAGCATAAAATAAGTCCGATAATGGCTCATATTTTATTTTCAATATCTAAACTTTATTAACTCTTTCAGGTAATCTTGCAGAAATAATAAAATTAAACAAATGTGTAAAATTCTAATTGCTGTATAACAATTTTGAAATGATGTATTTTTTACTAAGATGCTAATGTGAGCTTTAAGCAGCAGCTTATGTAGTGGGGCAAGATGGAAAATTTAGACCAATACTCTGGCAGAGAACAGTGTGAAATGAAGACAGAAGGCAATGTCCCTTAGCAAAGGGACTTTGGTTAAGAGGGGTTTCTTCCTTCAGATAGATGTAGTGCTCATTCCTGAAAGCTCTTCTTTTTCAGACATTTATCTGCCTCATGGCACTAACAGTCTGGCTTCTGCCAAAGCTCATCCATGTGGTGAGATTTAATCACATAAAGATGGCATTCACAGAATATCATACATGGCTCTTGTCCTCAGCTGGCTTCTGGAAAATGTGAATAATGGGGTTTGTGGTTTTAGGGGGAAAAAAAAATCTACCTTCTCCTCGGAGTTGGAGTTCCAAATCTGAACTATTTGGATCTTTATCTACAGAGAATTTCCTGGAAAAGCCTAATCTTACTATGTCAATAATTTAACCCTATATTCAGGGATTCAATAAAGCTGTCTTTCGATGTTCTTGTCTGACACAATCTCCATGGCAAGTATATTAAGCTCTGTATGTTGTAATTCTGCTCAAGATGGTGAACAAAGAGGTTAGATACTGATGTCAGAGCCATTAGGGACTTAAAAATACATCAACAGGCAGACATGGCTAAAACAAATGACTTGGATCCCCAGAGTAATGACCATTCTTGAAAATGCAACCTTGCACATTTGTGGTGGAAAGCAAGGGCTGAACAACGCAGTCTGAGGCTGTAGAAAAGGAGGTTATCCCTCAGGAGCCACCAAAGGTAGAGGGAGTTATAAGAGAACTCTTCTGTCAGATCTTAAAAATAGGGATTTTTATCTGCAGCTACAACTGAAGTTGCTTCTCTTTTCAAAAATGCTAGTGAAAACTCACTAGAAGATAACTCACGTTCCTTTGTTTCTTTGTTTCTGTCACTGATGCTTTATGCTTAGTGAATGTAGCCATCTATAACAAAATTACTCATGCATCTGTAGATCACTTTGTAGGTGACATCTTTCGGACTAAATGCTTTGAAAAGTAATGACGAAAGAATGTGATATTTCAACATGTTTCTGTTCTCTTTTTCTTTTATAGAACCATAGAATCACTAAGGTTGGAAAAGACTTCCAACATGAAGTCCAACCATTAGCCCAGCACGACTGTGTTTACAGTAGACCGTATCCCTAAGTGCCACATCCACCAATTCCCTGGGCAGCTTGTTCAAGTGCTTCATCACACTTTCAGAGAGGAAGTTTTTCCCAATATCCAATCTAAACCTCCCCTGGAGCAACTTGAGGTCATTTCCTCTCATCCTGTCACTTTTTACATGGGAGCAGAGACTGCCCCCCCACCTGGCTCCAACCTCCTTGTGGTTGGTTGTAGAGAGCAATAAGGCTCCCCCAAGCCTCCCTAGTCCTGCTGCCCACACTGTTACTGACACAAACTAGGATGCCAATGTCCTTCTTGGCCACCTGGGCACACTGCTGGCTTGTGCTCAGCCCAGTGCTGACCACCCTCCCCAGCCCCAGGTCCTTTTCTGATGGGCAACTTTCCATCCACTCTTCTCCAAAATGTAGTATTATATGGGGTTGTTGTGACCCAACTGCAGGGCCCGCCACTTGATCTTATTGAATCTCATACCATTAGCCTTGGCCCATTGACCCAACCTGTCCATATTACTCTGCAGAGCCTCCTTGCCCCCCAGCAGATCAACACTTCTATGCATCTTAGAGTAATCTGTGAACTGACAGAGGCTGCACTCTATCCCCTTGTCCAGATGGTCAGTAAAGACATTAAACAGGACTAGCCCAAACACTGACCCCTGGGGAGCACCACTGGTGACTGGCTGCCAACTGGATGTAACTCTGTTCACCACCACTCTCTGGGCCTGGCCATCCAGCCCGTTTTTCACCCAGTGAAGAGTGCACCTATCCAAGCCATAAGCAGCCAGTTTCCTTAGGAGAATGCTGTGAGACCAGTATCAAAGGCTTTGCTGAAGTCTACTGTCATAGAAGGAGATCATGTTCACCTAGCAGGACCTGCCTTTCCTAAACCCAGCATGGCTGGGTCTGACCCTTTGGTTGTCCTGTATGTGCCTCATGATCGCACTTAAGGCAATCTGTTTCAGACCCTTCCCTGGCACCAAGGTCAGGCTGACAGCCCTACAGTTCCCTGGATCCTCCTTCTGACCCTTCTTTTAGATGGGCATGCCATTTACTAAACTCCAGAAAATGGAGACCTCTCAGCCAGGACTGCTGGTGAATTATAGAAAGTGGCTGGATGAACACTTCTGCCAACTCCCTCAGTACCCTTGGGTGGATCCTATCCTGCCCCATGGACTTGTGTGGGTCTAAGTGGTGTAGCAGATTGTTGAATATTTCCCTTTGAACTATGGGGACTTCATTTTGCTTCCCATTCATGTCTCCAGCTCAGGGGGCTGGGTACCCTGAAAACAACTGGTCTTACTGAGGCAAAGAAGACATTATGTACCTCAGCCTCTTCCTCATCCTTTGTTCACTACGTTTCCGTCTGCATCCAGTAAAGGCTGGACAGTCTTCTTAGCCCTTCTTGTGTTGCTAATTTTATAGAAACATTTTTTGTTATCTTTTACAGCAGTAGCCAGATTGTGTTCTAGTTGGGCTTTGGCTCTTTTAATTTTCTCCCTTTATAACATCACAGCATCCCTGAAGTCCTTCCAAGTTGCCTGCCCCTTATTCTAACAAAAGAAGAGACCAAACTTGCCACATCAGCAGTAATGACAGCAAAGACTGTTCTTTAGGTCTGACAGCACCATCCTTCTTATGGTCAAGGAAAATAGCTTTCTTTGTCTAGCCTTTAAGGATGTTTTATTTTCTTTTGTGAGACGATCCTTCCTAAGAAGTGTTCATGTACCACTTCCCTTTCTTTCTTTGCTGGTAAGCCTATGTAACTGTTTCTTACAGAGCAGAACCAGCTTTTCTGGATCTATAAAGAAACTTATTTTACAAAGGCATGTATTAGCTTATCTCAAAGTTCTGAATGGATTTTTGTTTATCTGAGGGACAAATTGGTCAGAGATGGCAAATAATGTCTTAATGTGCTATTGTAAATGATTTATGAACCCTGGATTTTCATGGCAGGTTAAAAATTCATATGAACATTAGATTTAAAATTTAATTATATGACCTAGGAGAAGCACTTCTTCAGGCTTGTAACTTGGCAGATATATAGCACTATACAAAGCAAGGGAGACTTGGGACGTGCATCCAGATCATCAGATGTATTATGTAGCCTACTCTCATTGACAGAGTCTAAATTTGGTCCTTGGATAAACAACTTGGTCTCTCCCTTGAATCATCCAAATACAGAATATGTCAATAACTTATGTTTACTCTCAAACAGCTGATTTTGCTAAATTTTTTTAGATGGGTTTGAATCTGTAGTCAGTAACAACTTACTTAACTAGGAAGCACTACTGAATGTGAGTGATGATAGTGAAATCTGCCCCTGCACTCACTCTGCTATCCTTCTGGTTTTGGAAGAAGTATAAAACATTACTCTTGCACTTAATTGTCTTTTTCACTCAAATCACATGGCTTTGTTGGGACTATATTCCTGTTACTTGAGTAGAGTCATGTAAGCACATCACTGGATGGAACACATTAAATGTGCACCAATTTTATTAGTTGAATTAGCCTTTTAGGAGACAGTATGAGGTACACCTGGAAAGCAGATCATCCCACCTTCTTAAGAGTGGAAAAGCCTTGAGGAGCTGCCTGTCTCTCTCTCTCCCTCCTACCCATAAGGGAGTTTGGACTGTTAGGTAGGTAAGTATATCTGGTTAGACAGCTGGTTTTAGCTACCAAGTTAACAAAGATAAATCCATCAGAGATGTCTTTTTCTTTTCTTTCTTTTTTTTTTTTTTNATAAAATAGGGATCTATAAGGTTCTACTTTTGTATAATAGCAAAACATTGGCAAATAAAATGTCAGGGAAAGGTTCCGCTAGTATTCTCTTGAATTCTTAACAAAATAAAATTATTGACAATAGAAGTAAACAGAGTGATCCAATCATGATTTAAAATTTTAACCAAGATGGCAAAATTTTTTTATGTGCTTATGGGATTTAATTTTCTTAAATCACTTCTCTGAGATTTGTAGAATAACAAGGCTAATAAACTGAAAAGCATCAATGTTGCCAAAAGGAATAGCTCTTTAAATATTAGGTTTGAGTATTTATGTGGGCTGGAGAAAAACTCAGTTATATTGTTTTCATTATATTTAAATTTGAAATTCTAGGAATGCAGTCTTCCAATATAGAGGTGTTATAGTTTTGAAAGAACTGACATAAAGGAAAATGATAATGTTTACAAAGACTTCTTACATAAAAGAGAGAAACTGATAACTCATATGTGTAATGTAAATGTTTATATTTCAAATAGTCTGTCAGACTTTGTACAAAAAATATCAAATATTCAGATACTTAAGCTAATTGTTCACCTTACTCCAGATGCTAAAGAACTTCTCCTTGTAGAAGTGAACGTAATAATCACAAGTATGTGCCTAAGTAGAAAGGAATGCACCAAGTTCTGTAATACAGTTTATAGTGCATGGCTTGCTGGTGAATTCAGGCGTCTTCTGCTAAGAAGGAGGTACTTTTGTAAGAAGAAGCTGCAGGTAAATGGAGGTATTGGATATTGCACCTTAGTTCTGATAGAAGATGCTGTGGTTGTCACAGGAATGGCAGTTCTCCTCTTGACCAATGATTGTGTGATTTTTTTTGTTGTTGTCTTCCTCTCCATGGAGCCTTGTTATCTCTGAAAGAAAGAAAGTGTAGCCAGATAAGAGCCTGTGCACTTTGTGGAAGCAAGGGTAATCTGTGACGCAGCACAGCAATAGCACAATACTGACCAAACTGGGACTGGTGGATAGAACTTTCTGGCAGCAAGAATCACTTCGCCAGATGTGACTTCCTTTGTGAAGACATTATAAAGGCTGTGCTGCTGATTAGAAGGGCCTCTTTGTGGGTGAAAATAATTGTCCTTGTCTCTCCTTATCTTTCCGTGACCTAATGACAACCTTGGACTGGGAATGTACAGTCTGCTTTCTGGAAATCAGGAATTCCCCATCAGGATAATGATGCCTAAGAGTGGAGAGTGTTTAACATAAAGAACCTGCATGCTACTGACCAACAAGTAGTTTGTGTTTCCGACCAGTAATTTTTCTCCAATTGAGGGAAATTTGTTCAAAACTTGTCATCTTTCCTACTCAGAGTGGACAAGCCCATAACCATTGCTGAAACATAATTATTTTCTGTAGAGCCCTAGAAATTCTCAGAAAACAATAATAACAATAAACCTGTGGGGCTCGGAGATGTAACACAGGAACAGGTTTCCTTTTCCCTGTGTACAGTCCCTTCAGAAATACATGCTGCCTGCATTGGGACCAGCCAGTCAATCTCTTTTGAGGCTAGGCCTGTACATAGCAGAATGTAAAGTTTGCATCGACCTTAGGGTAATCCTTTGATCTTGACAATTGCAAATACTTAATGCACACTGGCACAAGTTCTGGAAGGGTTTGTTCATATGATCTGCCTCCACAAGAGTGGCACTTTCTTGCAAGACTCCTTAATAAGGTCACCAGTACTCATGGAAAGATTTCAGAAACTTAAGGATGTACTTAAAAGGTGTGACACAACCTACCTTTCTGTCATGGGACTTAATTCAGCTCCTACATCCTGGGGTAGAGGGCCTTTTGGGCTGGAGTGTCCTCTAAACTGATCTCTAGTCTCTAAGAGTTTGGGGTGCAAGAGCTGAGCTAAATAGACAAGGCAGAATCATGAGACTACTGACTGATGCTATACCCCTCATAATATCCATATACTTGAAGAGTGATTCAGATGCTTAGATGAGGACTACAGATTGAAAATTTGTTTAGAAAAGAAAAATACTGTTAAATGAACAAGTTGGACACATATACAAAGCAAGAACATTTTATCTGTAACAATACCAAACAGAAAGTAGGGAAAATAGTATGCCTCTTGGAGTAGAGCACTGCAAATTTCTGATTAATGTATGTTTCTCTTATTAAAATATGGTCTACATATATATATATATGATACAAAGTAAACTGTGGAGTAATAAAACTAATACAAGAATTACTGATGCTGCAAAGTTGTATTAAAATCCAACAAATTACATGCTTCCACAAATAGGTAAAGTTCATATCTGTCTAGTATAGGAAGGAAAGCAAGTCAAATTTCTAGCTCGGCTGATTGTAAGCATTTATCAAAGCAACACAAGAATCTCAATGGGCACTTCACATTAGTAGCAAGGACAAATTTGGGAACAGAGTCTAGTCTTGCGACTTACTCTGAATCAACCAAAAAGAACACCTTTTTTTTTTTTTTTTTAAGTTTCTTTTACTTTTTATTTTTTAAGTTAATACCTATCCCTCTATTTTTCCATCTGATTTGCTTTCTGAACTTCAGCTGAATAGATCTGAGTAGCTCTCACATTGACTTAAAGGTATTTTAGATATTCACTTGAATTAAGATAGTAGGGTTCAGTTCACTGGTCTATGTACAGACTTCAGTGCCATTTGTGATCATCTAAGGGATCCTGCCAGGTGTCCATAAACTGCTGCAGAAGGGCATAGGTCTTGTGCAGTTCCTACATTATATTTTCCAGTCTTGTGGGGGTATTTCAGGAGCACAGTCCCTTCTCTGTAGCCATCTGAACTATCTTAATTTGTGAGGAAATACTTGTAACTGAGGTTATATAACTAAACATATATTCAAACAGATGGCTCAGCAGCATCCATTTGTGTGATTTAGTGGGAATTGTATATGTTGTCCAAGTTCAGAGATGTGGTTAGCAAGGTCTAAAAATATGCACTGTGGATGCAGAACTAGTGCACAGCTATGTGACAAGTGTGATTGGTAGTGGTTAAAACAGTAGAACCAAAACAACTCACTGTGTAAGCATTTCCAGAGCAGGTTAAAGGTTGCATTACAATAAGAAGATAGGAATGAGAATTTGTAAGGATTGTGAATGATACACAATCATAATGCTTTACAAGGAGGAACATATTATCTAGATGTAGAAAATAGGAAATTAGAGCAGGAATGCTCTTCTTGCCATAGTATTTTCAGCTAACTCATTAATTTCCATGAGTGAGCATCTTCCCAAACTTGTTTTCTCTTAAGGCCATTAGCAGTTACCTCAGTGCAATCTATTGGATCTGAAAAGAAAAATCTGTTTTATGCATGTCTTCCATGGCTGATGTTTGAGAGGGTTGGGCATGCTTGACATAAAGCCACATCAGAGATATCAGGGCATAGGATTCTTTCTAGGATAACAGGACCTAGATCTACATCTATACAGCAAGGAATAAAGAAAAACAGGGGCTCGGGCTCAGCTTCATTGTCCAGGCTGTTTAGCTGTTAGCATGCTTCCTGCAGTATTTTGGCAGATGCAAGTTATTATTTTGTCAGACAGTTCCTGATCTTGGCTCAGAGGAGAGCACAGGCTGAGCATTTTTCCTGTGAGGCAGTTCCTTGCTCCTTGTCCCTCTGAGTGCAGTAGCACTCAGGATCTTCACCCTCCCTGGTACAGATCACACATTTCTCTTCAGATCTTTGTTTCAATTCCTGTCAAAACAAAGAGATGCTAACCTAAAGGCAACTAGTGCTCAAGAAGAACATTTGACATGGCTTTTCAATTTAAAGATTTTGTGAGTAATCCATTTTAACCACATCTTTCTAACTCCTTATGCTAGGTGCTTTTCCTGCCACTGATCACTCTCTTAAAGCCTAAAAGCTCCAAGTGAGATCAACAGAGAAACATGTTCACTTCTCCTCCTTGCTGCCAACAACTGTTTGTTTCCAAAGGAGAAATCTGAAAGTCCTCAAAAAGTGAGCTTTATGGGTAAGTCTAAAATGGTTAGCCAATTTAAAGTTTATTAAAGTTCTGTTGTGTATTTTGGGTGATCTTACTGGTATTAGGATCCCACTTCAGAGGCACAAGAAAAGTGAACCTACAGCTTTAGTGAACCAAAGAAAGCGCATCTTCAAGATGAGAAGTGAAATTCAAAAAGATGGTTTGTTCTGAAAAGAGGAGAAAAGTGTTGTCAACAGTTAAGTGGAAACTTCTGTTAAAGACCCTGCTGGAAATTACAGGCAACTCTCCTCCAAATGCACTTAGTTCCATTAATTCCTTTTCCCAGTACTAAAGCTGCCACCCAAGAAAGCTGTAGCCAGCAGGATAGCAACTCAGTGCTTACTGCCCCTGTGACTGCAGTGAGTTGCCCCGTTCAGCATAGATCTTTTGGGGAGGAAAGGCTGAGGGAGCTATTCTCTGGAATGAAGATGAGGTATTTCTGAGTGAGGTTGTATTTCTTTCTGCCTAATCCTCAAGTAGTCTGAAACTGCAAGGAACTAGCAGTTCAGCAGCCTTGTCAGGATTTTCCTCAAGACTTTTCTCCTTCTTGGACAGCATATTGAAAGGTTTCAGATATGGAAAGAGAATAAGATTCCCAGGACCTAATAATTGACTTAATTCCTATCCACAGCATAGCCTATAGGTGCTTTCAGAGATTTAGAAGAGTAGATTTTGGGTGGTATATGATATACAGTCTGTTCTTCAGCCTCACAAAGCTGAATTCTGAAGACTTTCTGGTCACTGAATCAGACATCTATCACAGCATTGGCTGGAGACCTTCATTTGTGAACAACATATTATCTGAAGTTAGAGATGGCTTTGAACAAAGATCTTTGAGGTGTGCTCTCCAGAATGCCACATACTGTTCTTCAGCACTCACTTCTATTTCCACTTACATTGCTGAATCTGAGTTTTGTCTTGCTCATAGGAGGGTGCAGAAAGCTAGATTCTGGAATGAAGTCGTTGAGGGACACCTTTTTGGTAAGAATGTGATCTCATTGATAGAGATTTGCCCATCCCATCCTCCTGTTAAGGGACCCCTGACAATAATAGGAGTTCTTTTCCAAATCTTAAGAAGGTCCTACTTAATATTAGGTTAATTGCTATGGGGTTGAGAAAACAGCACATTTTTTACTAAGTCTGTTTTTTCAGGCTGAGAGGACTCTGCAACTCTTCATCACATGCTCTTTGCTTGGGTTTATTTTTAGTAATGTTCTTTTCATTTTTTTGTTCTTTCGCCTCCCCCCCAAAAAATATCTTTTCATAAAACTAAACTAAACTTGAAAAGAAGGGAGAGAAAACCAGCTTGATATTTGCAATGAACCATAAGATGTTTGATTTTGTTACTTTAACTTAAAAGTAGGCACGGGTAAAGGTCCTGAAATGTAAAGGGTCTATGAATTATCTGTAAGAACTGCTTTCAAAAAGTTCAATTCCATCCATTGCTTTTTAAATACAAAAGAGCAGAAGAAACATTTTCAGTATTTTACTGGATTGAGTATGCAGGAGGAGTATCATGGGAATAAGTTTTGAAATACTGAGAGCTCAAATTCAGATTCTTTGATGTTAACAGCTTTTCTTGCCAAGAGAGAACATTTTTCTCTACTTAGGATAGAAATTCACACTATACACATATGCAGCTAAAGTGAGACTTTTCCTAGCTCTGATGCAGTTTAGACAGGAAGGTCTATCTGGAGCACATCACACATATTTTCTGCTTCTTGGTGATCAGAAGGAGTTAAATTAGACTAACCTCCCCATGACCTCCTCACCCGCCTCCTCCATGAATGGGTTGATGGATAAGAAAACAAAGCTCAGTGCTTTGGTCAAGATGAGAGCTTTGGTCTATTTGGTCCTGACCGTTATAGGATGTGGGTATGTGGGAAGCACAGTAGCCCTAGGGATTAAGGAGATAAGACTGAGGACTCTACAGCCCCAGTAAAACAGTTTCTGGGGAGTTAGGACACCAGAGAACTGACATAGTCACAGTAGTTCAGGTAGATAGTTCAGCAGAGAAAGACAATATTTAAGGTCCTATTCTAAGCACATCTGCCAGCGTAAAAAAGGAAAATATAAGAAAAATGCACATAGTCTTGCTGTAAGGATCTTGGTCTGCTGTGGACATATTGTCTACTGTGTAGCCTCACGTGGCTACAACCAGCATGACACATATGTACTGCCTTTTAGTGGTGTGTGATCCATGGAAACAGACAGACTGAAGGGATTCTCACTTATTGCACTTCTTGCTGTCTTGTACACCAGAGACTGTTTTAAGCAACATTTGAAAATATTTGTTGATGGTTCTGTTTTTACAATGTTTAAGTGTTTCTTGTTCAATGTACTAAAATCACATGAAAACAGAGCCACATACACCTATTTCCAAACTGTGTGTGTGATGGTCTGCACAGTATGTGAAATTCATAGCAGTCATTGTATCTTTCAAGCTCAGTAACTCAGGCATCAGAAGAGCCAACTATATTTTTTTCAAATTCTAACTAGATTTGTAATGCACCTGGTAAATGTCTGCCCTTTCAGAAACACAATTTCACTTCTGCCAAAATAAGTATTAAGAATACTAATGCAGGTCAAATAGTTTACTGTTGGTATGAGCACAGTGTAAGTAACCCATAATTTGAATCTAAAATGAGTAATGAGCTGCTGCCATGGTATGATCTAAGACTCTAAACAAAAGAGAAGGCAGTAAGGAAATGGTTCCTGAAAAGAGGAAAGAAAAGAATGTTTGTTACAGCTGAGTTGCTTTTCTTGCTTTCACTGTGACACTGAGGTGAGAGAGCAACTGTGGAGGTGAGTGGAGGCTCAGTTAAAAGGCCGGAAACACTACAAAACCTGCAGAGAACAAAGAAGCCCTGAATCTTATGCAAACGTTTGAGCTTAAAGAGTTGAATCTGAATGAAGTGTACTACCTCTGGTTTCCCACATCCCTTGGGACAGCTGGTCAAAAACTTGGTAAGACTCTGTGAAACAGAGTATGCAGAGTCAAATTTTCTCCCATACACAAATCTTTTCTCTGAACAATGTGCACTGCATTGTTCTAGTCTGTTTTAAGCTGTGTCTAAATTAAAGCAGTCTGGGACAGAGATCAGTGCCTAGAAAGGTAAGTTGAACTCTGGCTTTTTCATGGACTTTACTTGTGTTTCAGGGCAAATAATTGGATCTCCCGTGACACAGTGATTGTTGTTAACTAAATAGAAGGAGCAAGGTTTATGCTTTCCAGAGAGAAGTAGAAGCATTAGGGGCCTGCAGCTTCCTTAATCCAAGAAAGGACATGAATCTCTGTTGGGGAACTACAGTATTCACCTTCTGTTTTCCCTCTTTTACCTTTAATTATCTCTAAAGCTGAATTTCAGGTCATACTGGAGACATTCAGTGAAGTGAATTTGTATTATATGCTTCAACTCAGATCAAAATGTCAAAACACTATAGGAAAGTAATTTTTATTTTTAGCTACAGAGAGGAAATGCATGTACTTGAAAAGTCTGTCCTTGTGAAATGTCTGCAGCACTTTTGGAGAGGCAAGAAATGTATGTCCTGCAAAGACACTACCATTGAATAATAATTAGTCCTTGTAAGGTAAATAAACCCAATTCTCCTTCCCTGCATGCCAAATAAGGTCTTTGTGGCTTCAGGATGCTGGGATGCAGCTCAGGGTCTGACAGCATGCCACCCTAACCTTTACAGTATGTGCCTGTCAGCAGTCCTGAAACACTTTTGGTCCACTGTCTCCAATATACTTAGGCACAAAATTACATCATATTGTCTCTGTTTTGCATTGTTATTTTATTAGCAAATGCTTTGTCATTTTGCTCCACAAAAATGCCAACGACGTCTTCCACTGCTGAAAACTGACATTACAAGACAAGGGAGAGGAAGGTCGATACCAAAATGAAACTCAACAAAGCAACTGTGTCAAAAAAAGGTGTTCTCAGTCTGATTGAAGACAACAGTCAGCGTTCATCTTGCTTCCAAAATTTTCACTTAACTAAGCTAAAATATGTATGAAGGACTGCTTAGTAATATACAGATTTTACCCATTCCGACTGTCACTCAACTGATGAAACTGATATATTTGGCCCATCTATGGATTTGGGGTTTGGAGTTGTAGTTCTGAGAGAATAGTCCACAGCTCTACTTTGGTAAGATAGGACACAGTATAAATACAAATGACAGAATTGACACCTTAAGGAGCCCTGCATTTTAAAGCAGATTTCAACTACTGCATTTCATTATAATTATTTTTCAATTAAGTTTTCTGCAACACCATTACAACTGTATCTCACTTTAGTCTCTGATAGTGAAACAAGAAAGGAATTTCCCTCTTTTGTGGTCCATGCTGCTTGCTTTGTCTCTTGCAACAACTGTTCTGAAATAACAAAGGCTCATTCTAGTGAAGTAACATGAGTTGTCCTGTAAAGCTTGGTTATAATACTTAAGAATTAAATAATAGTGCTTAGCACTTATGCAACTTAAAGCCTTATAATCTTCAAAGCACTTTACAAATCTTAACTAGTTAATCCCCACAGCAGGTCTGCATGATAGGTTTTGAAGGCCACACATTAAAAAATCTCCCACAATATGAACTTGCCTGCATAATAAGCCTATGGGAAAAAACATCTGCACAGTTATGTTCCTGAAGTCATGAGTGTTTAATTTTACTGGACTGTAATGTGCCTTACTTTCAGTAAATTAGTTCTGCTTTCTTATCCCGTTCAAAGTAAATCCATTATACCCTGCAGCATGGCTCAACTTGCAGTATTATCACAACTTTGAGGATTTTTTTATTGTTATTAAAACTCATGGAAGCAAATAAAAAGGAGACAATCTGATTTTTATTTTAGAAATCAAGTTTCTACCGTCAGTGATTGCAAAGACTGTGTATGGAAAAGGGTCAGAACTAAGATGGAAGCACTCAGGACAGTAACTACCATTTTTAGCAACTTCTTTTGAAAATACGAGATTTGTGATATTGAGATTGACTGGAAAATGGAAGCCCTGGTGTTTGTGGTAGTACTACAGTATTTCCACTTCATTTAGAAAATGAGTTTTTCCAGCTCAAATTTTATTTGAATTTTCATGTTCTAGAAAAACAAAACAAAGAATGTTGAATATTGCTTTAGCCTTTTTGGGAAGCATCGCCATAGAAAATAAACCTCTCAAAAGTGTTTATTCTTCATAATACCCATTGTAGGGAGGAAATAATGTCTTTCACTGGTGAGGCTTTCTTCTAAGACAAGCAACTAGAAAGTGAAGTTTTTGTCACAAACTAAAAACAAATACCATCCATTTTCCAGAATGTCTACTGACACACTGTAGCTTTATTTATAAATACAGCATGATCCTTCCCTTGCCAAGCATCAGGCAACTTAATGCCTACTTTTGCTTTCAGCTACAACTGTCTCTTTGTAAAGCTTGTAATTTGAGAGCTAATCCTTTGCAAGAAGGAAGGTCAGTGATATCATGAAGTCTGACCTTGATTCCTTCTTTCTTTACTGCTTCAACCTGGAAAAATGTGTTTCCTTGTTTTTCATTCTCTTTTCCCCCTGTTTTGTTTTTATTCCTTTTTCTTTTTTTTTCCTCACCTTTGGAGAAAAATCACAAATAACTTTTGAAGCATAATTAACAGTCTCTGTGAGCCTATGGTAAAAACCTTTAGCTGACTGACTAGTTAAAGTAGTTATTTAAGGGTAAGGGTTTCAGTCAGACTGGGGAAAGAGAAATCTCCACATGAGAGATGATAAGGGATGAACACAAAAGAAAAATAAAGGTATAAATGGATGGGAACACAGGACGTGACATAATTAGCCACTCTCACATGCTTGCCACTACAAAATTTCGAATGTTCCAAATGGAGCCTGTTATTCTGCAGACAAGCTGATAATTAAGTACAGAGTTGCAATGCACATGCACAAGAGGTCTGAATTAAGGTTTCATGGGCAGGTTTCTGGCTTTTCCGACCTTTGTTCACTTAATTTAGTGACCTAAATAATTTTTAATATAGAAAAAAAATTATTTTTATGAGGTCTTTTAGTTGTTTAGGGAGAAGGCATTGCTATGGACTGCAATTTATTATGTAAATGTAGATGCACAGTACTTCAAAGGAAGAGTAGTCTATTTTCATT
Organism: Formicarius rufipectus; assembly: GCA_013399695.1. Lineage (NCBI taxonomy): Eukaryota > Metazoa > Chordata > Aves > Passeriformes > Formicariidae > Formicarius > Formicarius rufipectus. The sequence continues at coordinate 2,647,006 of VXAU01005646.1, forward strand.
CTGCCTGAATTTGTATACCACAATGAGACCTTAATAAGTGTGTGTTGTTGCCTTAAGTTACATTACTAACATCAGTTTCAAATGCATCAGAAGCAGGAAGTGTGCAGATAATGTACAAGACCACTATATAATCATGGTTTTAAGGAGAGTCAAGAGAATAGTAAGTTGTAAGGGGAAAGTCTATGTGAATTCATCACAGGGGAGTTTCAGGAGTCTACATCAAAATCTTTTTCTAGGAAGATTGAACTTGAGGCATTTATTTCAAACTGACAAGCTTTTAAAATAAGTCAATAACTATGTCAACAAATGGACTGGATGGTATTCACACTTGAGGAATTTTACCTAAAGGAAGAATGAGACATATATGACATCATCTTGCAAAAAAGATATCTCAAAGAGTCTGGGAATGGCAGATGCTAATTTTGTCAGCACGAGCAAATTTAGTTGACACTACATTACAGAATTAAATCAGCAGGTGTACATGGAAGTATGGAGTAACATGGATAAAGCTCTTTGAAAGTGTTAATATGCTTAATTATTATTTAGCTGTTCAATATCTTGATAATGTAGACCAAGAGTTTCATCATTACTCCAGGACTTTGGTATATTTAATAAAATATCAAAAGGTTTGTGCTTCTTCAGTATAGTTATTCTCATCTTGTTCTTATAATCTTCCGCTGAATCTTTTAGTCCGGATGGGATTGTCAAAATAAAAAGAATCAATGTTCTTGAGTCATTTGGGCAGTTTTGAAAACCCCATCAATACACAGTTGTATTCTCCATAATGCTGTCTCCAGGTATGTTTAAAGCTGATCTGAGCAAAAGACTACATGTAATAGTAAATAGCTCAATATGTTCAGTACTTTATGAAATGCTGTGCTGAATTCCCTGCCTGTCATACTGTGTGGTGTTGTTTCATCGCATACTTCTTTATCCACCATCTCTTAATACGTAAGTTATAAGGTCTTGGGACAGGACTATCTCTTTGACTTATGCTTATAGTGCTGAGATCAGTGTCCTGGTGTTTTGTGTACTTTAATAAACACCTGTAAGTATATGAAAGTATAGAATCAATCTGCAATTTTTAGTCTGCTTTACTAGGAATCGGTGCTGGAGGAGGTGAAGAAATTACTCACTCTCAAAGCTCACGGGATGGGCAGATGTGCAGACAGGACCGAGTCACAAAGGTTAGCTTTGAGCTTAACCTTTAAATGAGCCAGGGCTAATCCTCCTTGGCCGCTTTTGCCACCAGCAGAGACAGCACGACTCGCACCAACCTCGGTTTAGAGGCGCTCGGGGACCCTGCTGCTCCCTCCACCTCTCCCTTGACGGAGCATCCCACCGCCACCATCATCTCCATCAGCACCACCCCTTTCGCAAAAGACGCCCAAGGGATGAGACGAGACCGCAAGGAGAAGAGTTAACAGGGAATTGATAACCCGGCC
>VXAU01005646.1:2648527-2693216 GCA_013399695.1 Formicarius rufipectus
TCGCCCCCCTCCGCCCCGGGCTGCCCGCAGGGGCAAGGGGAAAGGGCAGGAGGGAGGGGAGCGCGAAAAGAACCCCACCCCAACCTCAGACCATCCAGAAAAAGCGCCGCGGTACATTTTTTTGCAAATTGAGACGATCGTTTTAAAAACGCTGCCCGCCGAGGCGGGAGTCGCCCCTCCGGCGCTGACCCACCTCGGAAAGGAAGGCTTCGAGATTTAACTAATTTTTTTACACACGTGTCTTGTGTCCCCCCCGCCCCGTTTTCCCCCCTCCTTCTCCCGTGTCACGTTTTAATTGAAGGGAGCCGCGGGCTGCAGGGCTGGGAAGCGGCGCGGATGCTGGCGCTGAAATTGCCGTAGCTCTTGGGGAGGGGAGTTCTTACGAGACGGGAGAGAGATTTGCAACAAAAATAGTAAGTTTCTCCATGGTCGCCTGATTAATTAAAAATGAAGTACGCGCTGTGCATTGCCAAACAGCCCTAAGCAATGATCTGGAGAGATCTTAAGCCATAATAGTTCATATTTATTCTTTTCCATTCCTAGAAAATTCGAAATACCGAGGTAATGCCTCCGCATAGAACCCTCAGCGTTGCAGAGTGTTCGCTGCTTAATGAATGTTTGTAAAGGGATTTTCATTCCCACTGAGTGTCAGTGGGAGCAGTCAGAGCCCAGGGAGTCAGCTCGCCCGCTTCTTTTCTTTTGCAAAGGATTTCTGGAAGAATTACTTCAGCAGCCCTGCTGTGTTGACGTAGTGCACAGGATAACATTTCCTGCTGATATAGTTGTTCAGGTGAAGCATGCTGCTGGAGTTCATGATTTTGTGCATGAAACTTGAGGAGGAGATAGGAAAAACATTCAGCAGCCTCTCCATGGGCAACAGAACTGTTCTTTCAGGACTTTTTTGTGCCCCATAATGGACCTTGGGGAGGGAGTTGGCTTCATTTTAGTAATTTGTTTTCAGTCTAGTACATCAATATATCTATTTCTGTATATATTTATTTCAGTAATATATTCTATTTATAGACTGTGTCTCTGAACAGAGTTTGAAATCAGCTCTGCATGAAGGGATAAACACTTCCCATGCAAATGCTCAGATTTGCAGGTATTTTACCATCCTTCTGGATGGATGAATGAGAATGTGGGACACTACAAACTCCATAAGACTTGGTCTTGAAAAATGTTATGTGCAAATTCCTACCTTTAGTTATTTGTAGGCTACCTGAGGTTGGAAAGGTGATCTACAGTGTAAAGTTAAGCAGATATTCATGTCTTTGCAGTACCAGGATATATGTGGGCCAGTTTGTAGATGGTAATAGGGATGGAATGATCCCGTGTGCCAGAAAACCATGTTTTGAGGGCCGCATGTCACTTAAATTTATGAAGATTAAGGAGGTTGAAAAAGTACTTTAGACATCTATATGCTTATAAAACAATTTTAAAATTGAAAAATAAAGTTCTTTGGTTTAAAAGTACTTGAGAGTAAAGACACTGGTACTTCAGAAGTTATGTGTGTACCTTCATAAATGGCAAGAGATATCTCAGCTGAATTACTGGGGGAAAAGTCTAACTATTGAAAAAAACAAGATAAATACTTCAGTCATATCCAGGCTTTATGTAGCTGATTAAAACTCATGACACAGAATCCTGCCTGATTTTTTTTCCTTAGAAAAGTTTCAACAGAACACAAATGGATCTAAGGCACTATATAACTTGGTTAGTGGTTTGCTGTTGAAAAATATTCCATTTTGAAGAAAACATTGCATTCCAATCAACATGTACTAATTTCTGAAAAAATAAATTACTTGTGGCCCACATTTCTTCTAAGAAAATATTTCTTCTGATGCTCCAGATAATGATTTTTGTAGGTGTCAACTCTTGTTCCCCATTATACAATAATTTCCTGGAAAATACTGATTTTAAGAAAAAGAAATACATAAAAGACAGCAGTAAATAAATATTAAAATATTTTACAAATTGAGAACTTGAGTATTGTTTATATGAAATTTCTGCTCCCTCAGGGAGCTTTTCCTTTCCATGATGATCAGGAAAAATTGCATTGTGGAAAGACCTTTCTTGTCCTTAAAATAAAGGGCTTAGAAATACCAAGTTTTGTAAAAAGGTATCACTCATACTATAAAACATTTAAAATGAAGCAATCTTCAATGAAGCTCTGGTGGTTTATAAACAGTAAGGAACTTCTCTGGGGGTTTTGGCTCCAGGACCACTGGGCCTTCACACCACTCAGTCTGCTGCAGCTGCGACTGGGAGAACCTGTGTGGTGACAGTGGCCAGGCACTTCTTGGAGGGTTACACCTCAACCTTTTAGTAACAATATAAAGCAGGTTTTCTCTGTGTAGGTCCAGGTCTGAATCCTGACAGGATTACTGTTGTATCTTCAGAAGCTTTTGTCAGCTGCATAAGCACCTAATTACTATTAGAGAGTACTTAAGATAATCTTTTGCCTTTGAGCACTAGCCTCCAAGGCATATGGGACACCTTTACTTCTTCAAGACAGCAAATGTAAACACATGACTTCTTATAACTAAACAAAACAAAACAAAACAAAAAAACAGCAAACAAAACAAAACAAAAAACAACAACAACAACAAAAAAAAAAGCTTATCAGTCATATTTTTAGGCTTTTAGAGTAACAAAAATGTAATACTATCTTTGATCTCATTCTAGTGGTCATCTGTTATCTTAATACCTAACACTGTCTGATACAAAATCTGTCCTCTTTTGAAACTGTATTTGGTGAGTATGCTAAACACTGAGTACATATTAATATTTTAAGATAGGAAATTACATGTTCAGATATAATAAACATGATAATCAAGAGTAGTTTATGAAATGTACAAAGAGAAAACCACTTAGTAGTTCTGTAATTATTGTAATTGATTCAGCAACATTTTCTATTTTATCTTGGGATCAAAGATAGCAACTGATAGCCTCAATTTGAGATCCTACTGGATAATGTGCTGCTTATCTTTCTGTCTCTAAGATTTCAGCAGAAAATATGTCTTCAAGTAATTGAATGTCTTACCTAAATCAGTTTGTAAATAATTGGGAAGGCTTTGTGTTATTACACCAAGTACCATGTAAGCACCAACAGTGATGAACTTTATGACTGACAAAAAAAAAAAAAAAAAGATAAATTAATCCAACTGAAAATAATACTCTAAATGCAAAACCTGAATGTTAGGAAACAAAACATATACAAAACTGTAATTCCAGAACTGTAGGATGACACTCAGGAATCAAATATTCCTGTGAATATAGTTTGGCATGAAGAATGAAGGCATACAGAGAGAATACAGAGAGTGACAGCAATACTTAGTAAAAGACCACCTTGACTGATTCATCAGGGAGGATGAAAATTACTAAATATTTAATGCTTGCTTAACTGCTGGTAAATAAGGAGAGAAGATAACTGTTTATAAATAGTTAAGAGATACAGTGACCAATGAGGGAAAATAGCTGCATTTAAAGTTTATGGGTAGAGTGGCAAGGCCAGGGGCTCTGAGATAGTGATGCAGAGTACAAAGTATTTCCTGGCAGATGCTTGACTGATTTATGTTTTTAAGACCCTATTGATGAAGGTTTCATGTCCTACCCAGTCTACATTAATTTTCAGTGTCTTTCTGTCCATCTTGTGTTTAAAATGCCTTGCCTGTATCTTCTTTCCTGTAGTTTTAAGCCCACTACAATTTGTCTACCCTTCAGTTTTGGAAAACAGGTTTTTTCCTCCCACTTTTCAACAGCCCTGATGGTATGAGAAGATGGGTCTTTCTCACCCTGGACAAACATTTTGAAACAAATTTCTTTCCCAGAGTTTTACTTCATTTCTGATCTCTTAGAGATATACAATGATATCTAGTAAATTGTTCTTTTCTGTAATATTCTTGCTTGAAATGGAACATAATGCTCCAATTGATACGCCAGCAGTGATGTCTGTAGGAGAATGACAGTTTTATCTACCCTGCAAGGATCTGCCCTCTTTCTGTGTTCTGGGCCTCTTTTTTTTTTTTTTTTTAAATTTTTAACAGTATGTTGCAAAAACCACTATAGCACTATAGCATGTATGATGTTAAATCTGTGAAATGTTACAGCACCCAGATGCGCTTCTACAGAACTGCTGCCAGTCATCCCATCCTGCTTCCTTCAGTCCTTCTTTATCCAGTTGGTTATTGTCTAAAAGAAATGCTTTGCTTTTATCTTTATGATACGTTTAAACACTTGAATTCTGATATCATTATCCAGTCCATTTGAACCCTGATGGTTTGGTCTACCTGTAGGTATACTCCCACTCTGTAATTCATTATACAAAGAAATTATTGAGGAGTATCCAAAGAATACTTGTGGACAGGTTTGCTCAGGGTATCCTTCAAGTATGATAGTGAATTTTGGTAGTTACAATCTAAATATTCTCTTCCAAATCGTACCAAACCTTCTACTGTAATTTCATCTACATCAACTGTCCCTAATTTGTTTACTAGAATATCATGAAACTGGAGACTGTACATGTTGCCCACGGATTCTCAAAACTAATTTCTCATGGCTCGGAGACTGGCTGATCTGAGACCGGTGCAATCAGTTCCTTAAGTACTGTTTATAAGTCTTGTTGTTTTGAAAACCCTGAACTTATTTTAAAAGCCCCTATTCTCTCTGTAAGGTCTTGTCCCTTTGTCACTGATCTAGTAACAGCTGGTGGTAATTAGCATGAATAGTGAAGAAGAATCTAAACACTTTGCTCTTCTCAGCACCACTTATTACTGGATTTTCCTTCCTGCTCAGTAGGCCAAATTTTTCCTAGTCCTCCCTTCTCCTCTAAACACTCTGTACAGAGTGTTTCTGTGCAGGATCTGAAGACACACATCCAGGGACATATAGCACCACAAAGTTTTGACTGTGTGGGACTCCAGTAGGGACTCTCCTGGGAGCTGGTTTATGAGTTTTGATGTGATAGTAAAGATGGACTCTTAAAAGGACTGGGAAACTTCTGCATGAGTATACTCCTCTTTTGGTTTTTTTTTAATGGCCAAGGATCGATATTTGTCCATTGTCATTTAGCAGAATGTTACCTATCTACAGCATGGAGTTTATGTACTTAGTGAAATAAATGTTTACAGTGCAACGTTTCAGCTACATAGACTATGACCCTAAATGCAAAACAGCAAGAGGAATATTAAATGATTAACTGATCCAAGAACGTGCAGTGAATAGTACTAGGTTTTGTCTGAACTGGGAAATGAAGCTAACAAAATGAATGTGACAGTGAATTGTTGTAATTTTGAGTAACCAGAGCTTGAACTAGTAGCTTATTTTGTTCAAGATCTCTCAGGAGATCTTGCAAGAGATCTTGCAGTCCTTTAAGTGTTTCACTGGGTCAAGATTCTGTCTATTTTTAGTAAGAAAAAATACAATGACTTTATTTCAAGCAATGAAATTATTTTAAAATGCTAATTTCACAGTAAGTGTTTCAACTGACAGTGGTTCTTGTCAAATGTGTCCAAGCTCTTTATTTTTCAGTTCAAAATTTCCTAAATTTTACTGGAGGAAGGGTCTCAAATCAGGACTTCAACTCAGAAATATTTTAGATTTGCTGCACGGAGTTCTCCTTGCTCTGATTTCAGGCTGTGCATTTTCATGGGGTAATAACAGTTCATGCATAGTTGAGATTAATTACTGAAGTTGTTAGCCTTATGTAAGCAAATCATCTCCTATTGTATTCTCTTGCTAAACTTTCATTGCAGCCGGTTCAGCTGTTCATGGCAGCATTCCTATTATTTTGTTTCATTATCCTTTATTTACTAATATAGCTGTTCTATATAGCAAAATGATTCATACTGGAAGCCATTTAGTATATCAGCATAGACCAATTTGTTGCCTGCACTAATGAAAAGAGAAATCACCATCAATCACAATGGAAGTTGCTACTGTGATTTATAAATTCAATCTAAGGGTAACCAATGTTCTGATAAAGAAATCTTAGATTCGTTTTTGAGAAGGGTTGCAGTGAGGTTTTGTTTTTGGACATGAATTGGATTTTTGTCTCTGCATGGGAAAAAATACTGTAGTTTATAGGTGTCAATTATGACTGTACACTTAGTATTCCATGGCCACTTATATTTGAATGAAAAGAGTGGTAAGTCTGGAAACTAAACTGGAAACCTGTCTCACTGAATAGGTAGTTCTTCTTCTGTAGATGAAGGGAGAGAATGCAAATTAGACTGCCCCACGTTTTACTTAGGTGTAAATGGTACAAGTGCACGCGTTATTGCTGAGAGCAGAGTATTGAAGGTGTAGACTTGGCCCTTGTGGTTTATACTGTTTGATTTAAAGCCAGCAATTAATTAGGTTATTGCATCCATAGCTGGAGTTACATGTGTAATCAAGATTTATGTTGCTGTGGCAACTAAGAGAGACACAACTGTGCTGAATTTCCTAGATCTTTGAAGCAGTTCTTACCCAAAATGATACTGAGAATTCTGATCAGTGCATGAAGAGTGTAGCTAAGAGGGGCCCTCATTAATAGGCTGAAATCTTGCACATTTGACTTTCACTGAGTGGAGTGAATTCCTGCTGCTCATCAAAGGGCTAGGGAAAATGGGCAGTTGCAAGAAATAAGACAAGGAAAGCCTGTGGCTCAAATTAATCAAGAGCAATTGATTTCAAGACAGATAGGAGCAATGCAGGATTTGATGACTACTGTGAAAATCACAGGATGCTTCCAAGAGGCTATTGACAAAACCTTAACAACAGATTCCAGATACTCTGGCTTGGAAATAGAGGCAAGGAGGAACTGAACACGAGCCAGGTGAAGACAAACGTCAAGTTCAAATAGTGGTGCTGACATAACACATGCTAAGGTAGATGGAGGAAGATGTAAAAGAATAAAAGATGGAAGGTGTCTGACTGGGGATAATTTGAGGTAAATGAGGAGGACTGCAGGGGATTCAGTGCTGCAGGTAAGTGTGAGAAGCTTTAGGTAGACTGTGGTACAGGCAGAGTTTTTGGATTGGACACTACCTCCTACATGTCAGTGTCAAGGCATCCATGGCATCTCAGAGCCAGCAAATAATTTTTCTGCTTGAGGATAAGGTATTTAGTATGGCTAGTCAAAATCAAAATTGTAAATTAGATGCTTTGAAAAGAAATAAAAAAAAAAGTCTGAACACATTCCCCCTCCCCCCAAGAAACCCTCAAAAGCCAAACTAGATTTTAAAAAAATATTGGAAATGGGAGCTATTAATTTTAGTTGCTTTCATTTCAAGGTCACTTGCTTAAACATATTTCTTACTTCAGCAGCAATAGAAAATATCCAAGCAACATGACTTTTATTAAAGCAGCATCTTTGAAAAGTTACTTACCTTAAAGTTTACAAAATGTTAATGAAAAAGGAAGAAATTAGATTACCTCAGAGTCAGGGAACTTTTAGTGAGATATGTACCTATGAAAACATATATTTGTACAATTCCTTTTTCCTCCTGGGAAGCTGTAATAGTTTATATTTTATTTTGCTTTTTATTTTTTAATTTTTTTTTAACAGAGAAAATTGCAGTGTAAGAAAGAGTGAATGGCCTATAACCTATTTACTTTCAAACAGTTTGTTCACGTGGCACAGTTACATCTGGTGGACTGGTGATCTATTTCTTCACAAACTCAGCAGAAATGGCACTACAATTTTCATCCAGTTTCCTCGTTTAATAGATCAGCTGCAAGAAGGGCCTGTTGTAGTCTCATGAACAAATCATGATTAACAGAAAGCACTGAAAGGGAAGAGAATGCTGCTCCTCAGTTTTTTTCCAAAGTGCTTGTTTGGAGGAGGCTGGCATTTGTTGAGCTGTATTTATGTTTCGGGGACTTGGCAAGACTTGCTGCAGTGACTGAGCAGCTGGGTGCCAATTTACTGCACACTCTCTATTCTCCTCCAAGTCTCTGTGTGGGCTCTTTGACAGGAGCATAAGCACAAGAGGAGAATTGAGCATTGGGAAAGTGTGTCCATAACTACCACCTTCTGCTCCTCTTCCCTTTGCTGGTCGCATCTGAGTAGCTTAAGTGAGAACTGGAACAGATGCTGAAGCAGTGGAATTTGTGGGCAGCTTGGATTTTCATTATCTACCTTGGAAAACAGACCTTCCAGTTATCTCAGAAGTTACAATCCAGAAGTTGGATGAAATGGACATTTTCTACATGTGCAACAGAATCACTCTCTGGTGCTTTCAAGGCAAAGAAGTTGTATTATTTGCTTTCGTTTAGCAAGAGGGATAGAGGCATCGAGTCTGGCTTGCAAAGTTACATGGGTCTAAGTTTCTGGGTGGTTTTGGTGTCAGTAAACTTGTGTGAAAGTGGAACAGCTGCATGTCTGGGCAGACTACACAGGTTTCTTGCCTTTTGTAAACATTGAAATGAAGAGAAATAATTGCTAGGGTATTTCCCTGCTGTGCTGTTAAGTAAAACCTCATGGATCTTGACTGGAAAGTCAAATTGGCAAGGCTAATTTCCACATGTGCCGTAATTATCTGCAAAAGATAAACAATTAGCAAGAATGGAAATTGTTACAAAATGGTGCATGAAATAATTTGTGTTTTAGTATATTGCTGTTATTCTAAGATTGTAACCAAATTATTTTGTTGACAGTATTTGTTAAGTTTATCTAAAAATAGCAACCTCTAATGGAGTGTTGTGATATGTGGAAGTCTCCAGCATGTTCCTTGTAGCAGAAGACTCAGTGCCAGTCCCAGTGAACAAGAAAGGTAAAGGAAAAACTTGATCTTGTGATTCAAGAGGAAACTAAGCCGGATTTAGACTGCATTTGAATGCAATGGAGACATTCTAGGAAAAGTATAACATTATATATTGTGGAAAATTCTTGCCATCGTCTAAGTCAAGTTGCCTTTTGTGTTTATTTAAAATATTTTAATTCACCATCAGTTCAGACAGCGTTTGGAATTCAGTATGAATGGTTGAAAATATTCTCATTTTTCTGTGTTTTTTGGTTGGTTGGTTTGATTTGGTTTGGTTTGGTTTGCTTTTTTTTGTGTTTTTGTTTGGTTGGGTGGTTTTTTTGTTTGTTTTTGGTTTTGTTTTTTTGTGGGTTTTTTGTTTGTTTGTTTTTGTTGGTTTGGTTTTTTGTTTCTTTGTTTGGAACTGCAAAGATTTAGCAAATAGCTTCAAGTGGAAAGATAAAAGAAAGTGCTTGGATACACTGAACCACATAGTAACTAAACATGAATACAGACTAGAGCAAGGAGTTTATCAGACAAGAAAAGAAATTATTGTTAGTCTTTGGAATTACAACTTTATTTAAATAGAGGATTCCTAGGCAGTTGAACAACAAAATAGAGTATGTTTTGAAGCAGAGAGGAAAGATAGCTGGAAACATGAAACACTCAATTTGTTTTATTTAAGGGTCATATAAGAACAGAAGAAAGGGCTTTTGACTGTAAGAAATGCTTATGTGAAATTACTGCAACTAACCTATTCTATTTGACAACATAACTTGAAATGCCATTCTGGGAAGAGTTCTGATTGGGTAACTTCTGGCACATATAATTTCAGGTCTGTGTTGCAATACTGTCTGTTTCTGGTGTTCAGCCTGTTACAGTTTTCCACTCTTCAATGGCACTGAAAATGTGCCTATTAGGAATTCACTATACTGTTTCTGAATTTAATTTTTATGTATATGTGAATATTCACCTAGTAAAAGGTGAGCTAATGCAGCATAAAGGAAAATTGCAGCTTGTGGGGAAAAAAATAAAGATTGTGAAAATATTGAAGGTAAATGTTTTAAAGAGAGGTATTCATAAATGCTACAGTCAGAGAGGACCATGACAACTGTTAACAGTTTGGCCCAACCTTTTAAATAGCAGAGTATATAAAACCAGAGAAATGGATTGAGTCTTATGTACTAGTCTGTAAGCATTCACACACACTTAATTTGAAATACGTTAATTGTTTTTTCAGTCACTGGGATTAACTCCCATTTTTTAAATTAAAAGTATTATGTTTGTAGGACAGAGATTTTGGAGAGCTTACATTCTCACATTATTTATTTATTTTTTTAATAATTAGATTTTTTTCCTTACATATATTTTCTCATATATGTCTATTTTATCATAATAATTTTTTCAGTAGTAAAAGAGACAGAAAATAACATTTTTATTATGTTTCCAAAATGCATATTATTTGAAAATCAAGGAAAGCAAATTAAAGTCTTTGCTTCTGACATTTTCAAATGAAGTCAAAAGAGTCACTTTTATAATTTTGCCTTGATAGTGTATTGTTTTGTTTCTTGTAAGAACTTTGCAAACAGATTTTAATCTCTGTTGAGTACTTGAACAGTAAATAAGTTCTATTTTTATAATGGAGAAGGAGTATTTATGAAAGAAACAGGCAGTTTGAATTAGTTTGAAGAATGCCTTGGTACTTTGAAATGTAATCCCATCAGCCTCTATCATATATTAAAGCCTGACCTAGCTGGTACTTGAATGAGGTGGTATATTAAGGAAGATGTAAGATTCTGGATGAAAGGATTCAGTATCTGCATCCACTTGGTGTTTTACACGAGCTTAGGAGAAATACAAGTTTAAGAAGATACAACTTTTCAAATGAATCGTTAATGCAGAGTACTTCGCTAAGAAGTGAAGATGGTGTAGTGCGAGTAGGGAAATAATTGTTTTGTTGCTGAAAATTTTGGCCAGCTCATCACTTCTAGAGGGCTGATAAACCACAATTTGTGCATAATTTAGGGGCTTTGGTTTCAGAGACCAGGCTGTATTTCAGGTAACATACTATTAGTTTGCCAAACTACTCACATTACCAATGAGGAATGTTGGTTCTTAGCATCCTGTTCCTTAATTGGTTGGACTCATGATCATAAAGGTTTTTCTAACCAAAATAATTCTGTGATTCTAGAATCATTCTGCACTTCTGCTGAATACAGGCTCTCTTTTGTACCAAGTAGACGTTTACTATATTAGTGAGTTTGGGAATATGCATATTATTGAATAGGCACATGCAATTATATCATGCTTCTCAGGCAAGATGATACATTCACATTTTTTCTTGACTTCCGTGAAATAAAATCAGATCCTTTGAGTACAGCCTATTTCATAAATATGGCTTAGATGGATGTAACGATTTTATGAATGTAAACTTATGGGCTCCTGAATTATGCATGCCTATAAAATATAAAATCTATGCTGCAACAGTTTGTGGTTTGTTGTACATACTGTTCATTATGTTTTCAGGATGGAACATGAGGCTACACAGCTAGAAAAGCAGCACGTGCACAGTGTGTATGAAAATACAGCTGCCTTCTTTAGTGATCTACAGAGCAAAGCATGGCCTCGTGTTCGGAACTTCCTGCTGGAACAAAAGCCTGGCAGTCTTGTTGTTGATATAGGTAAGCCATTCTTTGAGGTGGTGTGAAAGATTGCTTATAAGCTTTGTTTGGTTTATATGTTAATCACATGTAGCTTGCTTTTACGTGTTTAAGTGTGTTTTAAATTTGTTTTTAAACCGTACTAGATGCCATATACCACTTAGTTTAATTCTTTGGCAGTGTGTCAGGTAATATTTCTTCCCTCATTTTTGTTGAGCTATGCCTTAGTCTATCACTTTCCCTATGGGCTTAATGGTCTGTCATCCCCCTCAGCCCTTTAGAAAAATTATGTTAATTGCTTCATTATTTCTTATTTCAGTTTCTTTAGATCTCTTGGTTTATGTGCTGCTGGTTTGCAATTTATTGCTTTTCACTTGTTCTNTAAATAAATAAAAAATATATAAAAGTTACAATCTGAAAATCTCTCTATGGTCCTAAATACAGACACCAAAACTTCATGTTCCTTCTATGGCATTGTCTTCCCTACATGTTTGATTTGTATCTTGATTTTCTGTTGCTCTTACAGACTTTTTAGGGGTTTCCAGGTGCTTGTGTGTTTTCTTTGCTTGTGTTATGACTTTGATCCTATATAGCACATCATTGCAAAACAGATGCAGCTTTAAATCATTGTATTTTCCTCACTGTTTAGGCTGATAAAATGCTTTTACACAGCATGGTTTAACAAATGTACACAGTATATTATGTATCTACCTTAGGCTATAAGAGAAGAACATTATTTGAATAAGTTGCAGGCCGTAATCAAGAGATATTATGTAGTTCTCCTGCTGCTGTTATTTGGAATATGTTGGTATTTTTGTATGTCTGCACTAGTTTTACTGTTAATCTCAGGAAATATCCTGTGACAGACAGGGTACTTACTCAACAGTCAGTTTAAGTTGATAATTCTTCAGCCTCAGTTGTTGTCACCTCAGTAGAAGTCATTTGAAGCTTAGTTGAAGTTCTTTGAGGCTTTATCAGCAGGTATCACAGTGATTGCTGAAAGCTTAAGGTCACCCTGTTACATTCTCATCTGGAGAGAAGATAGACGCTTACAGTTGCCATTAAGAATATTCCCGTTAAGACATGCAAGGAATCTCCTATTACAAAGTTTATTAAGATCCATAGGAATCTGACTATTTTGTTTATTTTTGGTATGTATTTAGGGAGGAGTGGCAGTAGAGAGACACTAGTGCCTAGTGGCACTAAAATTTTCAAAATGAGATCTGTAATAGATAATTACCTTTTCAGTTTAACACTACCTTTTATTAAAATATAATTTTGTCTAATTGTCTTATTATTTTTTATTCATCAAACTAAATGGCAATAGCTTGGCCAGTGTTCACTTCATGAAGAAATTCACCTTCCCTATGATTCATTTAAAGGTGAATCTTCAGCAAATACAGATTTTTAGAACACTGGGATTATTAAGACTATTTAGCTTTATTCTAGAGTGGACCCTATATTTCTGAAAACTCAATGTGATTAAAAAGCACTTTACCAAAAGGCATGTATTAAGTAACTGAATCTTCTAAATTAATGTATGGTTGGTAAATGTGTTTCTGTGCATACACAATAATGAATAATACTTTAGAAAAATTTTAAAAACTCATGTTTTCTAACTAATATATAGAGCTTCATGTTTAATTGCATATGTTCCTTGAAGTGCATTAGCAAATATTAATGTTTTCCATTTATCTCAAATGTTACTTCAAAGAACAGCACTTGCTTTTAGCTTAGAAATAGGCTCTTTTTCACCACTGAATTGTTGTCCTGTTCCACAACAGTTCCTGTGCTATCTCTGTGGATAATGGTGCACATTAACATCACTGAAGCAGCAGTGCTGCAAGAAGCAGTGATGTTTCTAAAGATAACTCCAGGCCTTTAAATTGAATTACCCATACTGAGATGATTTTCTTTGCCAGGCTGCTACCATGCTGCTTGGCTGTCAACTTTCAGAAATTATTCTTCACTACTGACCCAGAACTGCAGTGAATGATTCCTAATATAATTTTGAAAAGTGCCTGTTATACATTCAGCATTGAGGAACACCCTGAAAGATTTCAATTTAGTACAGCACAGTCCTTGAGAAGACAGACTTTTAGGTGGAAGACATTCTAGAACAGTTCGTTACATTTACATGGGTTATAATTCATTGGCACAAAGACAGAAAAAGGATGTACCTGCAACAAGACAGGAATTTTTATGATTTATGGTTATTTTCAAGTCTGTATCTGAAGTTAAAATTGTCCTCTCTGACTTGTGTCAGTGGCATCTGTGGTTTAGGACTTCTTGGAGAGAAATGGGATGCACTGGAGAGGTACTGTATGGGGTTTAACAAAGACTGGGGGTGGACTTGGAAAAGAGATCTATTGCAGATCCCTAAAAATACAAAACACACTGGCTTCAGGAAATCCCATGAATAGAAAGTAGCTGGAAGGTGGAAAAATACTGAGGAAAAGGACCGTAATGCTTACCTTTTTCTTTCTCTCTCCTGGGTGCCCATTTATGCTCATTGTTGGAAACAGGATACCAGGCTATATAAGGCTCAGTGTGAAGCAGCATGGTTGTTTTTTTTCCTCTAAGATATACAATAGTGGCCACAGAGGAGCACTGCTTCCTCCTCCCACTTGCACTTATCCTTAATTCCCCACACAAATACATATAGCCTGCTATTTTACAGGGCTGTGTAAGGAGTATTTTTGTTGGTGATGTTGGTACTTTTGCAATCCTGATGGTGTGAATGTATCATTTCAAACAGTCCAAATGAACTCAGCAGCAGTTAGGCTAGTAGGCACACACCCTTATTTTGATTTCCAGGAAACCCTGGGATTAGGAAAGCCTTCACATTGTTTTCACTGCTTTGGGTGGGATAGCAACTGTTTGGAATGTAGGACTTCTGATCTAGTATTCTTTTCTTTAGGTTGTGGAACTGGAAAGTATCTCAGTGTCAACAGTCAAGTGTATAATCTTGGCTGTGATTATTGTGAAGCATTGGTAGAGATTGCAAGGAAGAAAGATGATGAAGTTCTAGTGTGTGACAACCTGAACCTTCCCTTTAGGGACCAGTGCTTCAATGCAGTGATTTCCATTGGAGGTAAGACAACATACATGCATTCTGACCCACAGCAAATGAGAAATTCCGTGTGTTCTTTTCTCTCCACGTGGCTTCTTTTCAATTAATTGCTTTGGAACAGTTCCCTTAGAATCACAGCAGATATAACTGAAATAAATGTAGTAAACATGAAAAAAAAATCCATTGCACAGAGGCACTGTTGACCAAGGAAATATGTGGATCATTTGTTTGTTTATATGCGGTCTTGTTCACCCTGTGGAAAAAAGATTTCCTTCCAACATGTATTTTAAACAAGTGAAAACTAATATAAATATGGCTGCTTGCAGTTTAAACAGATTAGGTGGTCAAGATAAACTCTTGGTTCCTCCATAACATCTGTTTTGCTCAGCAAATGCATTGAAATTAAAACCTTATAGCAGAACTTGAAACTTATGTTAACCAGATTTCTCTAAGTCTTAAAGCTAGAGCCATAAAAACACTTGTTGTAAATGAGTGAAGCATCTCAGCATCTTAACTCCTCTAATCTCACCTTTTGAAAATGACTTATAATTTGAGAAGTAAAAATTGTGAAGTGTAGATGAAAAATAGTGTACCCAGTTACAGTCTATGTTTTTAGCTCTACTCTTGCTTGATCTTCTTCCAGGGTTTTTCAATGTATCAGCAAAAATATAAAGCCTAATAATTATTACTGATGGCAATTAACAAACTACTTGAAACATAGTAGAAATATATTTTAAAATGTATTTTTTCACATACACAATTGGAGAGGAACAGTGAGTAATATGCAAGCGGTAATGATGACTACTTTGTTTTTGTGTTGGCTAGTTAACCAGTGAGCCTTCCCCACATTTTAGGTCTTGTGGCATAATTTCAGGGCTATCATATCATCTGACTTTGGAGGATATCATACCTGTGTAGTGTTTATATCAATTGTAAGCTTGACAAGTGTAACAAAAGTTCACATGCTATTTCAGTACATTTAATAATAATGGGTTTTAGCCCCTCTTGAATATAGACATGGTATGCCTGTGTCCATCTAATTCTAAATAAAGTGGTTTTCATCCCATTACAGAGAAAAACAAGTATTTATGTACATAGTCAAGTACCCTTATTGGTTTTGCTGGTATAATCATGTTTATAGGATTTATTTTTCTGCAGAATTACTGAAGTGATTCGATAATTTTAACCAGGAAGAATATTTATACCGTTAATTTCTTAGCTAGAACTTGCAAATATTCTGTTGGCTGATTGGCCCTTCTTTCTGGTAAACTTAAGTTTGTATGCTTAAACTGTCTCTGTCAATTTTGATAAATTTTTTCAGGACGTTCTGTGGTAATATGTGGCCTAACTCCACTATGAGAGAACATATCAGTTGCTTTCTCCCCATCCTGTGCAAGAAAATGAATTTTTAATTTTTTTTCCCAAAGTTCACGAAAATATTAACATGAGTCAGCAGTACCTGGAAAAAAATACTGAGCACTTAGATGAGAAACTTTTCTTGGAGTTGGCTATTTTGTGTTCTCAGCAGCTTATGAGAGCCTAGTTAATATCAACTGCCAAGAATGCTTTTCTTGGCTTGTGGTAATAAAGCTACATTTTCACCCCTTCGTAATTTAATCATTGCTTTGAATAAAGACTGGGCTAGTTGGACAGACTTTTCATAACTGCAATATTGAAATAACACTATTTCTACAAGCAGAATTGGGTACTGTCAGGCAGCGCATATAAAGATAATCTAATTTTTCTGAGTGTATGGATATGTCTTCAGCTAAGAATATATACTATTATTATATGCTGTTACATGGGTAGGTTCAATGTTTTGCTTGTAGAAGTGGCTGGCTTCAAATCTACTTGAAACAAATTATGGAATCAGTATTCTTTACATCATTCATTGAATCAAAGCTAGTACTGATCATGTATTGAAGACTGTGACCAATGTGTCCAAGCTCAGGACCAGTTAACGCTTCTGAGAGTTTAGAGAGAAAATGCTTGTGTTCAGAGAGAAAGCAGTTGTCTTAGCTTTTCTCTGACTGTTAAAATTGGCTCCTTCCTATTCCAGGGGAATAGGAAGATAAAAATAATGTGGAAATCTTGAAATGTAGCTTCATTTCACATTACAGTGAAATTTGAAAATGTGGAAACAACCTTGGAAAGAAAATACAGTGATCAATATTTTTATTTTGCATTGGACTTCTTATTTTTTAATAGCATAACATAATGAAAGAAAACCCATCATACTCAGACATGCAATGTAAGCTTTCTTTTTTACAAAAATTAAATTTAATTTAACAAAATTCAAACAATGGAAAATGTTTGTCTAAATTTTCTCACTAGTTCTTTGAAAGTTTGCTGATATAAAAGTACAAAGTATCTTTTTATTGACAGTACGTTTTCCTGTATTTGTTACATGGTGAAAAGATCTTCTATTTTCAGTAGGGTAAGTCGGGAAATTGTGCCAGAAACTGAAGTCCAACTTGATACTACCTAACTCACCTAAAGGCCAGACATTTAAGTGAAAGGTAGTCATGCTGTGACCTTTTATGCAGAGAAACAGAAATCTCCAGTTTATATGCCTGACTTTTCTCAAAACCCTATTTTGGGATGAGATTAATTTCCTTCTTTGGGATTTTCCCATTTTTATTCATTGAACATAATCAAAGAATCGAGCATTCTGGGTCAACTTGCATTGTGGTACCAATAAATTCAGTGCTGTTGCTGACTTGCAGCAAGTGATATTTGGAATGAGGCACTAAAATGATTAAATATATGGAACAAGTTGAAGACAAAAATGCCCCATCCTTACTAATATTCAGTACATAATACCTTTCGTTTTTTCACAGTGATACATCATTTCTCAACTAAACAAAGAAGAATCAAAGCAATAAAGGAAATGGCACGGGTATTGATACCTGGAGGCCAGATAATGATTTATGTTTGGGCTATGGAACAAAAGAATCGTCACTTTGAGAAACAAGATGTGTTTGTTCCATGGAATAAGGCCTTGTGCTCACGCCATTTTTCGGAGTCAAATCAATCTGGAGATAAGGGTGAGTTTGTGCACACTGCAAAAGACCAAGTCATACACCCTGCACAGCTTGTCATCTCTGAGTGCAGCTACCAAACCAGTTTGCAACCAGAAACTGATTCAAAACAATCCCACAATATGGGCCATTGCTTACCCAGAGCCTGCTGCGTGAAAATTTCTGAAGAAGAAAACAGATTTTACAGTGCTCTAGGAAGATCTATCCGCTCATGGTTTTTCTCCAGATCCCTTGATGAATCTGCCCTGGGAAAGCAAAGTGACCAAATGAAGCACCTGAAACATGAAGGAGTATGGGCAAACAGTACTGACCTGAAACATGAAGGATTGTGGGCAAACAGCACTGTACCCATTCAGCATTCACGACACTGCAGTTTGGACTTAGGTCACCACGGGGCACTGCTAAAAGAACAAAGTTTAGATGATGATGATGATGTGTTTGTGGAAAGCCTGTCTCTCAAAAAACCACAGTGGTCACCTGCCACAGACGCACTGAAGGATTTAAGTTTAAATGGAGGACACCACAGTGTAGCTCAGAGAAAGGATGGCAAGGCTTCGTTCATAAATGGCCCCGTGGAAGACAGAGACTGCAGCTGTGGTTGTAATAAAGATGGTGCTGCTAAGTCTGATGCCAGCAAGTTTTTCAAAAGAACTTCAACAACTGACTCCACTGACTCAGCTTTGGATTCAGCAGTGTCTGTTGGGGACCAAACTGATGCCATGTTGGATACAAAGGCCTTCATGCGTTATTACCATGTTTTTCGGGATGGGGAGCTGTGTTCTCTGGTAGAAGAGAATGTGCCTGAGCTTCGAATACTTTCTTCCTGCTATGACCATGGAAACTGGTGCATTATTGCAGAGAGAAGAGGAACATAGCTGTAAAGAGAACAAAGCGGAATCCAGTGACTGAGGATTTTAAGCTGCTCCTTGTTTTACTGTGATTGTACAGTGTGACCTGGAATTTATAGTTGTGTGCCATTTATTTCTGATTTGTTATCTCTCTGACTATTTAACTAGCTAATGCAAGGTCTGTATATAGGAACATAACTGGTAAACAATATTTATGATTTCTTAAACTTTTATGAAATTAAAACTAGAAGAGTTTTATATTGCTTTTAGCAAATCATATACTTTTCTATTGAGAAATAAAACCTTTTTATAAGACAAGGATCAGGGCATCTTTTGTGAGAAATATCCTCTCAGTAGAAAGTTTAGTCTTGGTTCTTCAAATTTCAGTGTGTGACACTGCTCCCTGTTCTTGAAGTCCTATAAATGAGACATAGACAATATGTCTAAAACTGTACTTGACTATATACTGTTAGGCTGCATGCTGTAGAACTGGGAGCAAGCATGGTCCCAGTGTTACTTACTTGGGAGTAGAGTTCTTAATGGGCAAAAACTATATACAAAACAAGGTCTACACGTTCTGTCATTTGAGGTTTGTATTTCAGAGCAAATTACAGAACAGATTTTGAACAGTATTTTGGACTTCTATTTTTAAAATTAGGTAATTTGTTTTTCAGGTGCAGGTTAAGTTTTATGTGCTAGCTCTCACAAACAATTTCCTTAGCTGTAGTTTTTCATTGGTTATGTGTATAGAGAAGTTAGAGGGATCTGTGAGAGTATCAGTATTATGTAAAAGTTATAAAATATCAAATACTCGAGATACATACATCTTTTTGATAAGCCTGGGAAGCTAAGATAAAATTAATAAAAATCCAGTGCATATCTGGTTCAGCTGTCATATTTACTCTTCTTGTTTACTGACATGAGAATATATATTAAACAGTGTATTAAATAATGTAGATAGGAAAAGGATAAGCCCTGTTTGTACATAAAATACAAACTCATGTCTTCTGCAGTCTAAATTAATCTTTTGAGACTTAAAGGATAACATATTGCTTACACAACTTTCCCATTCCATGTAAAACATACGTTTTGCTGAACATGGTGCCCCATCATTATCCATCTCTACTACGTTGTAGCTGTTGTCCTCATATTGTTCTTTATACTCAAATAATCTCATCCCTCTCAGTGGGATGTGAAGTTGCACATGCTGTGGATAAAAAACATCTGGCTTCGGAAGATCAGTAGTGGAGTTGCCAAAAGAAGCAGGGCTAGAATAGGTTAATTGCTTTGTTAACATGGAGTTACTCCATTTCTAGGTTTTATTTATAGTCAGAGGTTGCAGTGCAGGGCAACTCTTCAGCTGGTGTGATTTTATGACCTTTAATGGAGATTCCCCACCTCTCTTCCCTCTCCCCCCACCAAAAAAAAACCCAACCCAAAACCCAACCCAACCAACATACTAACAAAACTCTTTTGTTACAGCAAAACAGACCTACATAATTAAGATGTCTGCCCAATTATTTAGCAAATAGCTTTGAATACAAGGCAGCAGGAGCAAAATGCCAACTTTTCCAGTCTATGCTGCATAAGTAGATGGATTTGAGGCTGTTCAGTAGAAAGCCCTGATGATGCTGAGACTTTTTGATATAGCTGCCCAGCAGTTAATTGTCACATGGTAATCTATTACAGATTTATTTACTGGAGCAATGCCCATAGAACAATCGTTTTGATCTCCTTCATACCTTGGGATCCTTGTACTTTATTCTTCCCAAGTCTGTATCCCTTGCGATCCCCATGGACCTTTGAAAATAAACATGTGGAAAACAAAACATATGTATGAGACTTCTGAAATACTATTCCACTCTAAATATTGCTTTCAATACAGCTTGGGGGTGTGGCTCTCAGGCATAGTGTATGAGCCATGCTTCAGAAAACTGGCTATATTTTCTGTGTCTCTGGGTCCAGCTGCTCCTGGCTGAAGGGTCTGCACCTGCTGCATCCTCAGGCTGCAATTTTAGAAGCTTTGTGCCAAAGTACTCATGCTGGCATATTGCAGAGTCATCATGGATTGTGCTTAGCTCCACAACTCAATTGCTATGTGCTTGTGCTGGACTGGTTGAGGCTTGCCTCTTTAGCTGGGAATTTCTGGAGGAGCTTGAGAATTTCAGAAGTCAATAGCTTCCAGATAAGATATGCTAGTGGATATTCAGTTTCTGGAATTTGGGCTGTATTTAAGAAAGAGGCAGATTATTATCATCCCATATCCAATTCTGAAACTTCATCCCTGAACTCCAGCATACAGAAACTCTTACACATATATAAAAATATTCATTACATATTATTAATCTAAACTGGCTGCTGGGTTTAGTTATTTCGGAGAAAGAACATCATGATTTTGTTATCTGCACTTCTGCAGTCTGACTGTAGTGTATTTGGTGTGTAGCCAAGTCGGCTGCTGGCATTTGGGGTACACTGAGAAAGGAAAGGTTTTCGCTACAATGTACACTTACTATCCTTGCAAGGTACTGAATCTGTGTCAGGCTCCAGTGCTCTCTCAGCTTTTTGATTAACAACTGTCACCTCAAGGCTACTGAGGTACTTTAAAATGCTTTTGTGTTTGTAGACTTTCCATACATTATTTGGTTTGAGTTTCTTGCCTGGAGACTTATTTCTGTATTGGATTTTCTCTTGTTTTGAGCTGATGCCGTTAAGTTGCATTTCATACGAGTTTGGATTATATTGTTATAAATTCATGGGAGAGGAAGAGGGGAGGTTTGGTAAACTGCCTTTTTTTTTTTTTTTTTATCTCCCATATACTCAGTTTTCCTCTGAGGATGTATAATAGGCAACATAGATTTTACAGACTGAAGATCAGTCAGCTGAGGTCATGACTGTGCGGTCTGCACATCAAGCCTTTATTGCTGTATGCAGCCTCCCATCTATTTGTGGCAGCTGCCTACGTCTGTGACAGCTTTATTGTCCCATAAGAAGCCAGATTATGTAACTCAAAGGTGAAGGTCTCTCTTGACTGGTTTCTCTTTTGATGAGGCCTAGCTTAAGCAAAATGTAATTTCCAGAAGAATCCATATGATCCCAGACTTTAACAGCTTACAGCTAATGGGCTCAGAGAAGCGTGTAAACCATTGAAAGGTGTGTAAATTAATGAATAAGTAAATAAAACCCATTTGTCCTCAAATGCTAAAACTTTTAGCAGTGTCCAGACTGAAAGATCTGACTTTTATAAGGTAAAGGGCAAATGTGTTCTTTCATTGTTTGTCTGGCACTTATTTGTATGCAAGTTACTTACGAGCACAGTTTAAAATGCTGAGTGACGAACTGTGTATGCTCCACCAGGAGAATATTGTCAGTGAACTGCCTGAGTAGGTTCTAAATAGAAATAATGGCTCTGATCCTGTGTCCTCTCTGCTGCATCCTGTCTCCATCACACTGCATTCTTATTACTGTTGGGCTATATTATTATTGACATTACATTGAATCAATTGGTCTACCCACTTTCTTGCTCAGCACTTTTACAGGATTTGGGATTACTTTAGTACTCCAGGAGAATTAAGTGTGTCAGTGTTAAATAGATACAACTGCGTCTTCTTTGTGAGTTCAGCATTTCTTACTCTTACAGTCTATGAATTCTGGCAGCTACTCATTATTTTGTCTTCCAATGTCCTGGTCAAAACCATGCTTAGGTAACGCTTTGTAATCAATTCTGTGTCCATATGTGGAACCTATTCTTTAGTAAATTTAGAAAATAAATCCTACTTGGTTAAAACATCAATTCCTTTATACATTTGTGTGTCTTCACGTTAGTGAATAAATATATTAGCCACCAGAAAAATCTTTGTCTTGGAAAGTTCTTAGTGAATGTTAAATTTGAGAAGACTCTGTTAGTGCTGTGCTGTTTGCTCAGTAAGTTGGACCACATGGACATGATGCAGAACAGGTAAGCATAGTGATTTGCTGTGAAGCCAGAAAGTCTGGCTTTTCTTTAGAGAACCATAGTTAACCTAGTTAACCTATAAATGTGATTGAGTTAGGTAAATAAAGGTGATGAAATGTGGGTTTTAACTATGTCAATACTATATGTTCTTTTGATGATAGAAGAGCAGGATGATCATCAGAATTAATTGCTGCAGAGCTTCATTTCCTGTTCTTTCTGGTCTGTTTACAGTCATCCAGGACTAAGTTTTGTGGTGTAAAATATCACTGAAGTACTTCTGTGGGATTGTCAGTGTTATTTTTGCACCATTTTAAATCAGAAAAGGAAAAAAAAATCAGTAGAATTATTCAATTGCCTGGTGAAGTTACAGGTGTACTGTGTTAAATGTTCTTTACTGTTGCAGTGATTGTTGTGTTTGTAAAATTACGTCACTTATTGTACTGACATGCTTATTATAGTAATGACTAAGGCACTGGAAGTAATTAACCACTATCCAAATGAATATTAATGCATGTCCAGTAGTACAGAGTATGCAACCTAATAGTATTTAGGGTATGGGAAAGTAGCATTACCCACAGGGTCGACAATAGAGTGGTGACAAATGTAATTTCAGGGGGATATGGAATGGTCTTTATGAGGAGGGAATGTATTAAATATGTTAGTGCTGAGAAAGGCTAAAGCTAAGATAGGTACTATACAGAGAAATGAAGGAGAATGACAAGGACGGGAGCAAGCACAGCAGAGAAAGCATAATAAGCACTGCAGAATATTCTTAGGATATGCAGAGGTTCCTGTTTTGACTGCTCTGACTTTCTAGAGACCAGTTCATATCTTCCTTCTGTCTTACTTCACAAGCATGTGCAGAGGGAGGAATACACCTTTTCCCCACCACCTGGAGCTTAGTACTCTTTCCTGTACATTTCCAAGGCTAGACATATGGAGAGGAAGATTGGTTAGGGATAACTTTTCCTTCCTATGTATCCCATGCACTTCTTTGCACTGTGTTCTGTTTTGGTTCCTTTTGTTCTTGCTCAGTCTTTCAGTTGGCTCTGGTTTATTTGATCTTGCTCAACTGTGCCCCGAATCTTTTACCTAGTTACCTCCTCTACCAGTGTGGTTGCATTAGTACAAACTTTGTATGTAGAAAGGGCTGTGCGGACAGAATAAGTATAGAGGCACAAAAAGGTGCATATTTTCAGCAGTTAATGGATCCCAATGGCTTGCTGTTATTATTTAATTTTGCTATTATTATCCCAAGTAACAAAAGGATTACTCTGAGACTCCCCGTTAGTGCATTAAGTATGTTTATGTTTTTGTACCAGGCATGTATTCGCATCTTTGATAATTCGATAAATTTCAAAATCTACCCTGAGTGAACTACTAAATAAATGGTTTGCTATTATAATGGTAATATATTTAGCATTCTGCATTCAGACGAATGTGATTGCACAGCTCCCTTTTGCTTGATTAATAATCAAGAACTCCACTACTTTTATTTATTTAATTTTTATTTCTTTCTATTCCTAATTTAATTTTATTTCTTACTTCTGAGCATTTCCTTCCAAAGCCTCTCCAGTCCTCCTCCTTTTTATTCAGATGGATACAGAAAAGCAAAAATATAGCAGTGTCACCTAAGATTATCACAGATATGTAAGTTTTTGATTCTTAACTAAATCTCTGTTTGTGATGATACTTCCAGACTGTTTCCATACTTTTACCTCTGATGGCTGAAAACAAAACTGGAAAAAACCCACCTCAAAGCATCATAAGCAAATCTCACTGCAATACTCAGTTTAGGTGATTAAGAGCACTTTACAACCTCTAATAATGTGAAACGTAATTGTATGTCTACAGATAATTTTCCTTTTTCTCCTTTTTTCTCACCTGTTATTTTGTCATCATTGTCTTAGGTGCCTTTTGAACCCTTTAAGCTGTGTCTACATGTTCCTAGAGTTTGGAGTGCTTGAAAACAGCACATGCCTCTGTTGTTACAATTCAGCACCTGTGCCTGCTGCTTCTCGCAGTGCTTAATAGAGAAAAGTTGTCTTAAATAGAATTCAAATTGCCCTATTAAAAAAAATAACAAAAAAACCCAACAACCTCTCATTCCCCTGCAAAAACTACCACCAAGAAAAACCTAATAGGAGAAGCTTCAGCAGTTAGGATCATATACAAACAGAAATGGCAATGCAGACGAAGCGGGGGAAAAAGGACATAATGTGTGGCACTCCTGGCTTTGAAAAGATTTCTCAATATAAATTTTTCATCCCCTTTAGCTTTGCTGACAAGCTGCTATGCTCTGCTTTGATGAGGGGTATGTGAATGGGACAGTGGATGCAGGAACAGTAAGATAGTATTAGGTTGCCCTCTTCAGTTGTGACAAAGTAGGTTGACTTCTGTAGAATATTAACAGTTTGTTGTTGCTCTTTGTACAACATCTCAAATTCTCTTCTGAGTGAAGGAAGTATTTCTTGTATGGCTCTCAGTAATTTTGAAACTGTTACAAGTAAAATAGATAAAATATAAAGCTGAAGATACCACCTCTTACATATGTGCTAAAACAAAGAAGTCTGTGTGTGCATAGTCAGATTGAAAGTTGGTGTTCCTCTCGCACAGGAAAAAATAAGAGGTATTTGTGGGAAGCATTTTGGTGAGGCAACATCATGTTCTTTTCTTTGTCTTTCTTCTGCATCTTTGTAGAGAAGACTAGGCTACATGTCAGAATTACTGAGAATAAATTGACCCTTCACATATCTGCTTCCTTACTGCAGGACTGACAGGATAGTCAGATTCAGTTCTGAACAAAATGCTTCTTGTGAATGGAGGAATTGGCCACTTGGGCAGAATAGAACCCTAATGCAGAGAAAGCACAGACAGTCAAATGAGGTTAAACCTCTTTACTTAAAAAGAGGCAAACAGACTGTTTTGTGCCTCACTAGCCAAAGCTGCATTCCAGTGTGTCCAAGAGAACACCAGAAATGAGACAGTGACAAAATTAATAGAGAACAAGTTGCATACAGGATCTCCAGGCTGGTTTAAATTGATGTTTTACTCAGTGGTGTAGCCTGATGAAGGTCTTTACCTGTTCTGAGCAGTAGCAGCTTCTATGAACATCAATAACCATCAAGGGTACTTGCTGTCTCTTGGGATCTGGCCCTCTCCCCTTTACAAAGACTGGCTGTTCCAACATTCACCACCGTACCATTAAAAAATGTTACTTTAACAGCTGAGTAACAGTTTAAATAACAGGTACAAATACACATTTATGTTTTGATGCAACCTTTTAAATTTTTTCCCATTCATGTAATAAACATTTTAGTTACATTACAATACAGTGTTAAGTAGTGCTTGGTACAATTTCAGCAAAATAAACAATTTGACAGTGAAGAAGAAAGGACTAAGCCCTCAGTACAACTGAGCTGTCAGTCAGGGCATGTTTGGATGGAGGTAGCAGGGAAGAAGGGGAAGGTGCGAGAAGAACCACATTAAGAGATTAACAGAAAGTTGCTCAACCTACTGAAGTCTGACCTGATTCTGGGAGAAATTACTTAAAAATCTGATGCAAAGCATTTCATTGACTTCCCTAGTCTTCGTACTGGTTGTTCTCAGAAATGCCTGTTTACCCTGGGATTTTACTTTCTGTGGTTCAAAGAAGAAACCAAGATCCCTGGGGGGTTTACTTTATGTTTAAAAATGTATCAGAGCAGTCAGTTTAATAGTGAAATAAATGTTTGGTCACAGTTGCCCAGGAGTGTTTCCATAGTCCCTTGAATAGTGAGTCACAGGCACATTCAACTCTCTTTCCCTCTTCCGCCTCTCCCTGAAATTCACAAGGAAATAAAAATAAGAAATAAAAATCTGGGCATGAAGGGCAGAGTGGGGCTGTGACATGTTCTCACTTGCTCCTTGAGCTGGATATTCAAAACACCAAAACTTTGCATCGTATTTTTACTTGCCATGATAAATATGTAAGGCTCATCTGGAGTGAACAAATTCTGAAGTAAAAGGAAACTTTTAAAACTTACTGTACAAAACCAGTGATTCTGTATCTGAATGACTTTGCACATGTTTGGGTCAACCTCATAAATGGGAATTTTGCCACAGAGAGTGCATGCCTGCTGTTGGAATGCAAGTCGTTTGGAGCCAGCACAGGGAAATGTCTGTATGCACTCCCATATGTCTTCAGATTCACCTTTGCCTTTCAGTTCTCATGAAGACTCTACAGGAAACATGAAGAGATGTAGTGCTGTGCAAAGAGCAAGAGAAAGTGTTGGATTCTGCACCTGGGAAGGAGCAACCCTGGATGTTCATAACAGACTGGGGAATGAGAGTGCCGTGGAAAGGGCCTTGGCGATCCCGGTCAATGACAAGCTGAATGTGAGTCAGCAGTGCCCTGGCAGCCAGGAGGGCCAACCTTGTCCAGGAGGGCATCAGGCACAGCATCACCAGCTGGGCGAGGGAGGGGATTGTCCCACTCTGCTCTGCACTGGGGCAACCACACCTTGGATATTGTGTGCAGTTTGCGGCGCTGCAATATAAGAAAGGTATTAAGCTGTTAGAGAATGTCCAAAGGAGGGTAATGAGCATGGTGAAGGGTCTTGAGGGGCACTTGGTCTGTTCAGCCTGGATAAGAAGAGACTGAGGGGAGACCTCACTGCAGTCCAAAACTTTCTCATGAGAGGAAGAGGAGGGGCAGTCACTGATTTCTTCTCTGTGGTGACCGGTGGCAGGACCCAAGGGAATGGCCTGAAGTTGTGTCAGGGGAGGTTTCGTTTGGATAGTAGAAAAAGGTTCTTCCCCCAGAGGCTGTTTAGGTACAGTTCAAAAAGTGTTTGGGCAACACTCTCAGGTACAAGGTGTGATTCCTGGGACTCCTGTGTAGGGCCAGGAGTTGGACTCAGTTATCTTTGTGGGTCCCTCCCAACTCAACATGTTCTGTGATTCTGTGAAATATGAACTGAATTTGTAATTTTCACATCTATGAAATATCCAACAAACTATCAGTATCTCCGAGCAGGTTACCCACATGAACCCTTCAGTCTCCACTGGATCATGTCTCTGTGGTAATATATTAGGCTCTGGCTTATTGAAAGTAAAGGGTAAATGAGATCTAGCTGGAGGCAGAGTATCAAAAAAATGTGCAACTGGATAAATACAAAAGGAGTTTTAATACAGAAGCTGCATAAACAGTTTCAACAGTCTTACATTGAAATTTGAAATAAACAGAAAGTAGTGCAGTGACAGCTACTTGATGATTATAAATATTGAGATTTCAGGGATGAGGACATGGAATTGGATTGCTCGCACATGAAACTGAAGTAAGACAAAAATTATTTTTTTCTGTGCTTGGGTCAGAAAGATTGTTCCCCATGTGGAACAGGCTATAGGTTTCCTATGTGAAATGGAAGTAGGATAAAACAGGGAGGTGGGGGGATGAGTGCACATTCCCAAAATTCTACACTTGAGCAACTGGATGTTACTGGGGAGTTGTCACTCTTGGATGAATGGTGCAGCTCTGAGACACAGTCCTCTCCTCACATCCTGAGGAGCACTGTGAATGACAGAGATGTTCAACCACCATCATGGTCCATATCTGAGCTGTACCTTTGTCAGGTGGTATTTGGCAGGGTGGGCTTCTCTGAGATGTCAGTTCACTGAAGGCTGTGTTGGTTACATTGAGTTGACAGTATGAAAATCATTGCTGCAGCCCCTAACATCTACAGACTCATGCTCTGACTTAAATACAAGGGGATTCTAGAGAAAGGTGACATAATCAAAGAAATACCAGCACATGATCTGGGGCTACATTTCACCTGATCTGACACTTACAGTTTGCAGCTGTTGAAGTTGGATTGTTCCTGGATTGGTGGGTTGTATGCAGAGAATAATGTGAAGTGATATTTTTCTGCCAAGGTCATTGCTATCGATGTCGTGGTGGTCTCCTGCATTGTGTGCCTGCTTCTCCTCAGAATGATTGCAAAGGTTTGAGGAAATAAGTCAGAAAGATTCAGAAACAGAAGACAGAGAGATAGGATGGAAAAAGAATAGGCAGGAATATTTTGAGAATATGCTGGAGAATACCACAATTAAGAAAAAAATATTAAAGGAAGAGTTAAAAAAATTATCAAGGAAAAGGAAGAAAAAAGTATGTACATGAAATGCAAGGCAGTGTTGGTCTCATATAAACCAGCCAAGAGTCTATTCAAGGGACTACAGGAAGTTTCTCAACATATTTTTTAATAGAGAACTAAAAGCTCAACAAATAAATGTAGTTTCACTGAAGTCTAGACTAAAGACACTACACTTCTTGAGGGGATTAAGTTTTGTGGTTTCTGCTGTTCCCAGAGACCAAAAGTAAGGACAGAGGAAAATGTGAGATGGTAAATGAGCCAAGCAAACAAACAAAATTAAAAAAATCTCCAGAACTCTGCAGAAAAAAAAAAAAAAATTACTTTCCCATATCCAGCTAGAGGCCAATTGAAAGAGTATAAGTGTTATGAAAGACAGAATACAAACACAGGATCTACAGCTAAAACCTTATTTTTCTTTGTAGGAATATAAATAGTAGAGTTTAGTGCTCATTTAAGTAACTCTTAAATTTTTAGTATTTGCCCCAGGACAACTGAATTTTTAGCAATTGCATTTGACAAATTGGAATGAGAACATGAAGGCCAACTGATTCTATATGCAATGTGATTTTTTAATTATTTGACTGGCAAAATTAAAAGTCAGACCTGATCACTGTGTGGTTGGAGTGCAGAAGCTTTTTTGAGGTCATTAGTCTGGGATTTTATGTAGGAAAACTAGCTTTTTGGTAGCAGTGCCTTAAACAGACTTGGCTTATAACTAACTTCTCAGGACTTAGATGTATATTCAGGTCAGATTACCTCTACAGACCCACATGCCACTCATTTGAGATAGAGGAACAAGGCAGAAGAATACGGAATAGGGATCTGACAGTTTAGATAACTTACTCGGGAAAGTACAGAGACACTGGGAGAACAGAAGTGCTGTCCTAAAGTAATTAATACAAAAGCCTCTCACTACCAAAGAATTATATTTAGATGTTTTTATCTGCAAGAGAACCCCCTCTGTTTAATTCTTCTCCAGCTGGACCTTAAGTGATTTCTCGGTAAGGCTGGCAAAGCACAGCATTGCACCAATCACATCTGTTAGTCACAGCACATATGGGTGACGGTACCTACATCAGTCTGTGGGAACTCTGCAGTCAGCTAAGCTATGTTTGGCATTTGTCTTGCATTACAAAATCCCAACACAGATGCTGGACATCAGGCAACCACTGAGACAAGAGTCTAAAGTGTCTAGAAATCCTAATGAGAAAGCAAAATCATCTTCACATTCGTATTGTTAGTCAGATTAATGATACTGAACGATTAACTTCTCTAAGTAAAAATTTAGGAAAAAGTGTATGTTTCCCTTTTAAAATATTTAGATGAGTCATTAATGAGGGACTCAATAATTCTGGTTTAGTAGAAACAACAACTCCAGAAGACTGTTAGGCTTGAGAATAAATTTATGTTTATTTGTTAGAACTTCAGGGGCTCCCAGAGCTACGTGTTACTGATCTGCTCAGTGTTGGAAGGTATGTACTTGGCCTAGCCTAATACCAGGCTCCTTCATTAGCCAAAGAAACTGTATATATATGTAAAATAAATTCCTGTTGATTGTCCTGTCTGTGATTATGCTGAATATTTGAATACACTAGTCAAATAGAGATAAAATACAGGTGATTTGGTAATAATACTGTTTTCTACAACAATGGTAGTATGTATTAAAGTCGATTTAAATACTGACTAAAGTGTTTGTCTCAAATGAATAAGAGAAAGAAAAACTTCAATTTTCCACTAGGTGTCAGTCAATCTATTTCTTTGGTTAAATAAGCTCTGCCTGCCGAAGTTAATAGAGAGCAAAATGCAGAAGCTGAGCAGCTATAAAAATACTTATTTCTTTTTGTGAGTACCAACTAGAGGTATTTTGAAAGAATGAGACCAAATCAATGACTTTTGTATTTTAATTGTGCCTCTATGTTTTCTTGTTTGTTTTACATTTTCCATTTAACAGCAGTCAAGAGACTCCCACAAACTCCTAGCCTGATACAGCTGATCATGAGCAAACAATTCCAGGGAAACAGGAGAACAGGAAGGAAGAGAAGAGGCAGGCTGGCCTCTTGGTTCTTTAATATTGGTTCTGAGCTAGCACCAGCAGGACTCGACCCTAAAGGGGGAGGGTGCCTCAGTCAGAAGAATCCAACAACTTTCAAGAAAGCTCCAAAGCATCAATCCTTTGATTTGCCATTGCACTAAAAAAAGATGGCACCTTTCCCAGTGCAAGGCACGGTAAGGTCCTTGGGAAAGGTCTTGAGAGTGCAGGAAGAGTTCAGAAACATCTCCACAGGAAAAGAGAAGAAAGGTAAAGTCAGAGAGAGGAGTGTGTCAATTCGGATTTGAAAAAGGAATCCGGACATAACTCTTACTAATGGTAGCCTTGGCCCTCTGTTGCTGGCCACAATGGCAATTGAAGATTACTGACCACTTCTTTTGACCAGACCAGGGCTGCTGTGGGAGGGCAGCACCTGAAGAACACACAGGAAAGGAAAGAGATGGTGCAGAGCAAGACATAGGCCAACCAGACAGAGTGATCCAGATGCTGATGCAGAAAGCACAAGAAGAAAGAAGGCGAATAACTGATTTTCAATCTGGCTTCATAAAACACAAAGAGCCCATCTCTTGTGTGAGCTCGTGTCCCAGATATACCACTTACTGTAACGCTTTGCATCGGCTGCACTCACATGGGCTCTGACTTCTTAGATTGCCTACTGTGTCCTGGGTAGTTGTGCAAATCAGGTTTGTTAACCCCTGAGTCTCTGTAAAACCAATACTCTGAGAGTTGCAAGATCCTTCTCCACCCCAGACAGCTAAAGGCTGGCAGGGTGCTATGAAACAGTGATCTGAGCAAATCAGATCAAGGGGCCACAATTCCAATGTCACAGGTACCTGTTAAAAGAGACTAGCAATTTTGTGATACCAATTGTCCTGGTTATAGTAGCCTGGACCAGTTTGTCGCTGTGTGGGTGTGTATTGTAAACCCTCTATGTCATTTTCTCATGAGCTGCTCACAATGGATCATTTGCAGCAGCTGCCCAGGGCACACCCAAACCCTCAGGCTACAAACTGGGTGTTTAGGAATTTCTGTGAGATAAAAAAGTTTTCCTGTCTTCACACCAATTACTCAGGTGTGATAAATTCCCTCTGGGGAGCCACTAGTACCTTCATACCCACCTGAGGGGGCCTGCTAATGAGCCATCAGGAGTTTCAAAAATATGCCATGATTCACCTCACAGAGCAAATCACCCATTGTGAAACTCCCCACCCTGGGGGAGGGACTGGGTGTTCCCATCTGAGCCCAAGCAAATATAAACATGGGGTTTGGGGACTGTGGGAACCTTCATCAGATCAAGATGGGGACTAGAGCTTTGACAGGACTGTGACTGCCACTCCTCAACCAGACTGACCATCATCCTCACCAGTAGGTTCCTTTTTCCTTTTTGCTTTGAATTTAGGGGGTCCATGTGGTCCTCAGCACAGGGGTTGGCAAGCTCCATTCTGCTCGTGCCCCACAGTGTTGGGCTGTATATCTGAGTGTTTTTATGGGTCAAATGGATTTCCCTTCTCTATCAGTGTATTTATTGTGATCTCTTTATTAAATTGTTTTTCTGACTTGCAATCTCATTCTGAGTTGGGTCCATTTCTCCTGCCAGTTTACCTTTAAACTAGTACACCAATTCAGTTTATATCCCATGTTCTCCAAGGGAAGGGTTAAAGACTAATTGTGCTCATGTAGGATGAAGTAAGATGGGAGGAATTGGTGAACAATGTCCATAAGGACAGTGGGGGGAGGGACTGGCTTCCCAGGCTGCCCAGAACGCTGGCTGGTTTGTTTTCAGTTTTGCTTTGGGTCTGTGGCTGCTGGGTTTATGTGATTTGGGAATGCAGAAACACAAAAGGAACTACCAGTGTGGAATTTTATTGTCCAGTCTGTATTTTCTACACTGCCACCAGGATCAATCTTGTCATCTGTGTGGTATTTTGCAAGGTACTGCTCTCATGTGCTGGTCTGCCTCATTTCAATGCAGTGCAGCTACTCCATTCACCTTGTCATTAGGCCATTACAGTGATGGGAATGTTATTGAAATGCTCTGGTCGAGGAGTTAAGATGTCTCTTAAGACAGTCAACTCTCAAAAATCTAAAAACTAGTTTGTGTTTGTTACTGCATTGCTCTTCTTGGTTGCTTAAATATTGGTTTTAGTGCAACAGAGAGAGAACTGAATCTTTTTGTAGGCCTGTTTGTGCAATTTTACAAAGACACACCAAATAGGCAAACTGGAAGAAGCAGCAAGGATTTGCAGGAGGAACAGGGAGCCAGCAGTCCAATATCTCTGTGCCGTCCTTCAGTGACTCTCTTCATCCATTCTCATTCAGCTCAATTTCCCTGCTTGGAAGACGAGATTAAATCAGTTCGTATCTTGGCAATGTGCTTTCTTTCAAGCTCCAGCAGCAGCAATCTCATAGTGTAAGTTCAGGGACTGGATAAGGAATCTTAAAATTGTGTTATATTGGCTGTGGTATAGTAGTAAACAGTAAGTTTCCCATTGGATCAGACATGGAAATACTTTTTCCAGAAACATGTTGATTTGAAAGATGTGTGTCGCTGATTGCAATGCACATATTCATGTACTCTTATTAACCTATACTAGGAATTGCTCAAGTCATATATCTAATATAGGCTATGCTTTGGAGGACACCAGAACTGTCTCCTGCCATCCTTCCACTGAGCTATGAATCTGTGAATCTTTAATCAGCCTTCTCCACACATTAAAAAAATATGGGATGAAGTCAGTGCATTTATGCTTTCCATTGGTTTCACACAGGTAAATAAAGAAACATCAACAAGTTACAGATGAGCAGAAAGATAGTCTCAAAAGATTTAAGCAGGAGGAGAAGCTGAAGAATTAAAATACTGAGCTAGACAGACATGCAGAGGCTGGCATGCCAAACACATGGAATCAAAGCTGACAGAAATTGGTAGAGTGCCTCATTTATACAAGGGTCCTGAGTTTATCATCCAGCTCCTCCGAAACAGCAAGCACAATCTGAAAAGTACCTAAGAAAAACTGAAGCCACAAACTCAAAGAGCTTGCTTGGCTGCAAGCTCACAGGAGGTTGTTTTTCCTGGCATGGTAAATTGGGGAGGCTTGGGATCTGAATGTCACCTTTGTCTTAGGGAGTGCTCTTCCAGATGAGCTGGAGGCTCTAATTCCATTCTACCTTTCCCTCTATCCCCCAGATATTTAACTAAATTGTTTAGCTCTTGCATACTTCCTCTGTAAGTCTTATACTTTTCTGCCTTTATTATGATGTATTTCAAACCAAGTTCATACAAATCTTTCAGACAAAAGGGGTTTAGAACTTGTTTATGTAGGGGTATGGTTTTTGACAATGCAGAGCTGGAAGAAGGTCTCAGGATGAGTTAGGAGTGCCTATAGGGGACTTCACAACTGCCTTGCCATCTGTACTTTGGCTTATAACAAATCCAAAGGAATCAAAGCCCTAAAAGATTAGCTGGTTCAGTTAAAATTGCATTTCTACTCAAGGCTGATGTCTTTGGTGCTGCTATTACACCGTGTTCTCTTCCCACTCTTCACAAACATCCATGATTTCTAGCTCAGCAGTGTGTTCTTCCCAGCTGGCAGAAGGTTGGGTTGTGAAGTGTGGGAATAAAACTTGGGATCTGCTGCAATGAAGTTTTATTTTGCTGTTGAAATTCTCACCTCTGTGAAATCACTCCAGAAAAATGTTTTTATTTATGATGTTCTATTTATTTGCTATTTCTATGACACGTACTTCAGAAATCTAAGAGCCCTCCTTTATTTTTCTGTGTGTATCCAGCTCGTTCCCAAGAAACGGTGTGGCTACATATTTGTTTGAGATGGAGGAATGAGGAAAGTGTTGTCTCCCAGTGCCTGCCCTTGGTTTAACACATGGGAGCTATGGCTTTCCATGTGTGACTGTGCAGCTATCTAACTGTTTCCTATAGAGGTCTTCGGGACAGTGCTTTCTCCTGCCAAAATGCTGGAATGGAAATACTTGCTGGCTGTTTTCCTTTGAGGCTGGTGCTCTGTTCCTGTAAAGCAGAGCTTTCTCATAGCTGACTTCCAGTGAAGCTCTGAAATGCTGAGCAGATGAAAACCCATCATGTGCCTCTCACTGTAGGGACTATTGGCCACTGGACAAAATTACTGGTCTTTAATTACTGTGTCTGTACAGACAATGATCTTCCTGGAGCCACAATCAGATATAAAAAAGCTCTGAAGCAAATCCATAGGTCAAGTTCTGTATTTATGTAAAGCCCTGACAATTGGGAAGGCATGCCAGCACAAGCTATTAATGTCACCATATTTTTGTCATGTGAGCATGATAGTGTAGTTAGTGATGGTCAGGGCTTCTGGACATGGTACTGCAGCCTCACAAACAAGAAGTTATTTCAGCCAGCTTGGTTGCATTTGAGAATGAACTTCATACTTACAATTCTGTAGTGAAAGGAACTCACTATACTTTAGGAGACAAAGAAAGCAGCAGCTTTTCTCAGATTTTTATTTTTTGTTACAACTGCACTAATTTGGAGACTGTAATTCTTGGAGGAAGCTGTGTCTTAGCTATAAATACCCTCTGAGTTAGCTCAGCAGGTTTATCTGAACTGGAGTTAATTTATAGGTGTTGCATTGGACTCTCACAGGGTGCATATTTCTTACTCTATAGAGCGGTGATGGGTAAAAATGACCAAGGGAGAGTCTGAGATACCTTTTAATGAAAAGCTTCCTCCATCGCTGTTGCGTATGCCTCAGTGAACCTCCAGCTGTCCCAGATGAAAGAGCCAGGGGCCAGTTGGCCATTTGAGGCAGAATTTGTCTGTATGGAAAGCAGAAGATGAAATAAGAGTTATGGTCCTTTGTCACTGCATGTGGCTGGTGTTAAATAATGAATCTTTTAGAAGTAAGTCAAAGTAAAGCTGCCCATGATTGCCACCCACCCTTCCTGTGCCATTGCATAGTGGTAGATCTACTTTTACCTGGAGCCAGGCATCTGCCCCACTTGCAGGTAAGTTTCCTACATCAGAGGAGAGCAGGGCAGTGGGGCAAAATGTGGAATTAGGGTGTGTAAATATCAGTCCAGTTAAGGAAAGTTATGAACATTGCAGTGAGTCAAGTTCTGGTGGGAAACAAGTTAAACATAGTTTAAAGTTGGCTCTTGCAGATTATTTCCCCGGAGGAATGCTGCTGGCATGGAATGTTCTTTTCCATATTTCCTCCCTCATTTTAAAACCAACAGAAGAATGTTGAATTTACTTGTTGAAAAATTCTGATGAAGAGATCAATATTGTCACTGTTCTGATGTCACTGCATGACCTTGAGGAAACTGATAGGTGATTATCCAAAGCATAGGACAAATCAATTTGGAAAGAGATACCACAAGAGAGGGTACCATCCATGAAGCAGTAGGCCTAGGCTTATTAATGTTTACTATTTGGTAGTTTCCCCCCCCACGATAGATGCATCATAGGAAATATGACAGCCAAGGAGATGAATGAAAGTCAAATTCATTTTTACTGGCCTTAGAAATACCATGTTGAAGAGTGGATAACTTCTCAGTGGGGAAGTGTCCATGTATGATTCTCAAACACCTGGACAAACGCACTCAGTAGGGAGCGTCTCCAGAGAGGGGCTGTGCTCTCATAGTTTGGTCTCCCTTGTGATAAAAAGTGGCCAGGGTGTCATATTTGCCACCAGCAGCAATACAGAGTGAGGCAGCTGACTTCTCTAAGACAACAGATTTAGACACAAGTTGTAATGGCTGCTTTTCCAGTCTGGCAGAAGAGTATGCTTGGCCAGTTCATTGCCAGAGTGGGTTCACCAGGAGCATAGGATACATCAGAAGCCAAAGGTTTCTTGCTCTTGGATGAAAACAGTCAAATATCTTGGAACAGACAGACTTCCGATGATCCTGAACTTGTTTCTTGCTTAGTAACTTAATCTCCACACTTGAAAATAACTAGAAAGGCTTATTTATCATTTCTGATCAAGGCCTGATCAAGTTCTCCTGTTGCTCCAGCCAGGGAAACTTCTGGACTGCCCCTCCTTTTGCATTAACACATGCAGTTTAGGGGAAAGGTTGGTTGTTCGGAAATGGAGCTCTCCAAGAGGCTGGTGACAGGCACCCTACCCTGGAGCATTGCTAAACACAATGCGATCTATATGTAAGCACCTAGCCTGAGCTGTGTGTATGCCTGTGAAAGGTTTTGCATCAGATCAAAGGGAGAAGGAAATGGGATACCGAGGTTTAAGCCTGACCTGACTGCAGTGCTGGATCTGATGGGATGGAGAAAATGTCACAACCAGGCAAAACACCGGCAGTGGAGAACTGATTGAGAGAGAGAGCTTGCAGGGTTTGAGAGGAGGTTTACAGAATGAAGTGTCCATACAGAAAACAGGACTGCATCAGTTAACGATCTCAGAAGCGGTTGTTGCTCAGTCTCAGTTGCCTGCTTCTGTGGTGTTCAACAGAGAGCAACCAGAACATCTTATCTGTGATGGGGAAACATTTGGTGGATTGTTGCTTTTGTGAAGTGTGCATCTTTAAATCACATCTAGTATGCTTGATTAATGATCGAGGTAAAGAAAGAAATCAGTATTTTTAGAGTGCTGAGACCTAGGGACTAGCACCCTAGGAAATTTTTCCTTACAAAGGGCATTTTGTGGGCTATTCTGTTTTATGGCTTGAAACAACTGCAAACTATATGTATATTTCTTATCCCAGTTTATGACCCCCTGGAGTATGATAATGAGTATAAAACATTAATCTGATTTGTTTAAAAATATTAATCCAATTTTTTTGTTTAATGGTACAAATCTTGGCACAACTGATAGCAAAAACTTACAGCATCTTATCTCTTAAAGGAGATAACTAAATGCTATGCCATTCATCACAGTGATAAGTAGTTCTTCAGGCACAAATACGCATGTATTGCAGTCCAGATACAGCTCTGCTTTCTGTCTGCTGTGTGTGGTGCTATTGACAAAGAGCTATGAGCAAGGGCAAAGCACTACTCTTAACAAATCTTTCACTAATGTTAGGGTTTGCTCTTCTGTGAATTTCTGTGGCAAATTTTGAACAAAATCTAGAAGTGTGTTTTAGCATGAGCATAGACTGCAAATAAGACTTCGCTTTTGCAATCAGCCCGGCATTTTGTTTGAAATTGGATTTCTTGTGTTTCAGTTAGGCTAAAGCTGATGTCTGGGCAAAAGTGGCCTCGAGGTTTGCTGTGTTGAGAAGAGCCTTGTAGAGCAGAGATCACCTGCAGCAGTCCAGGGTGTGTTGGGTGATGCAGTTCTTCTGTGTCATGACTCTACAGCAACAAGTTGCTTTGTTAGTCAGTGCTGACTTCAGGTTCAGTAACTGCTTCAAGATCATGAATGGATGTTACCAGACAAATCTGGAAATATTTCAAAAATCATACTTATAATCTATTTAAATTACAGTATTTTCTTTCCCTCCCTTCCCCTCTTCTCCCCCAAGTTTATCTAAGCATTCTTCAAACGAGGTTTATCAGCTCTGATATGTCAAAACTTGTTCCTGTGACTAACATGCAACATTGAGGTTCAAATATTCTAGCTGCATCTCTAGTTCCAAAATCCTTTATGCTCTAGCTCCCTATCTTAAAATGGTGTTGGTAGTACATCTGTTTCATCTCTTGTCTATCAAAAGTAATTTGATTTAGAAATCCTTTGGAGTATTGTATAGACAAGAAGCAGCTCAAAGGAAAATTTGCTCCTTCCTTGGCCTCTAGATTTTTTTTTCAGCTTCTTGAAAAATTTGCACTTTCAATTTAAGATTGAAGCACAAAAATAATGTTTTTCCCCTGTTGATGTTCTGGGGAAGTCTAACTGGGGAAAGGGAGGCAAAAGGGGCATAAGGTTCATGTAGGAAAGCAAATTGAGGCACAGGCTTAAGCCTTTTAAAGTGCCTGGGCTGAATTCCCATTTATGCCAAAGATTTTTGGATTATTCATTTGGCTCTGTGGCTGGCACAAAACCTGGCAGGGCAGTGGCATGTGGAGTCCTTTTTAACATGGGAAATGCTCTTGCCCCAGCTACTACTTTTGGGACCCTAAGAATTAGACAGAAAACAAGGGCAGAGCAGAGTGAGCTTGTTTGTTTAGACATGCAATGTTTGCCTTTATTTCCCTCTATCTTTTCTAAGGGCTGTGACGGCACTTCCTTCCTGGTTCATTTGTGGCTGCTTGAAAGGGATACATCTAAATAGGGGTCAGAGCAACTGCAGGGCATTTTGCTTGTTTGTTAAACAATATGGGAAGAAAACAGAGGCCATGAAGAATACTTCCCTCCCCTCTGTGCCCCAGGGAACATTCTTTATAAAATTTGGCAGCAACTCTTTCATCACAAACCAGCAAACCACTACATGGAGTGATTGGACCTGGAAACTGTTTCAGCAATTTAAGTGGAGCAGGAGAGGAGACACAGGAAAGAGGCTCTGGAGAGAGGTGGGGAGGAGGAAAAGGAAAGAAAAAAAATGTATAGAGACTCATAGAAAACCTCTACATCAGTAAGAGAGGGTCTTTATACAGAAAGAAGTTTGGTCAGTTTTCAAGGAATTAAAAAAGAACGATGAGTTTGTCTTGCTACATAGTAGATTATAAAAAAAAGCACATTATCATATCATGTTCCAGATCATGCTGCTGATCAATTTAAACAAATGGTCTCTCTGACAGTGATTTTTGCAAGACTGTTCTGACAAAAGCACGAGAAGGTTCCTGCAGGCTTTTGTGAAAAATGTGTCCAGAGGCAAGTCCAAGTGGCTAGTGCAGAAATGGAACAAAAATAACAGGAACCCTGGTAAATATATTTGTCTCCACGCTCAAAAAAACCCCCCCCAAAAACAAACAAACAACACAAACAAACAAAAAAAACAACCAAAAAAACCCCCCCAAAAAACCACAAACAAAAAACCCACCCCAAACTAGTAGTGAATTCTAACCTTAGAATTTAAAATTATGAAAATAATTACTTCTATAACAGAGCTGATGGTGCCAGAAAACAACTTGTTTTGCCTTTTTTCCTCAGAAAACGTGGGATTTTGAATCAGTGCTTCTGGCCTCTGTTTCTAGCAGTAAGCTGGGAGTATGGTTCTATTCAAGCCTAAAACTTTAGGCACTTAAATCTTCCCAGGGTCTGCTAGTTTCTTAGCTGTTTATCAAATACATGCCTAACAATCTGTTAGCTGTGGCTGGCCTGTTTAAACCTCTGTGCTCCTCAGCAGCAGGGCCTCTGAACTCCATCACTGCTCTTGATGGGTCATTCATTCCCTCATTGATCTTGCCAGTAGGATGCTTGGAGCATACCTTTCCCTCCTTCCCCAGTCCAATAAGTTTGTTGAATGGAACCTATTTCAGTGCCTGTTCTGCCTGATCTTATTTACAACTAATGCCACAAGCTGAATGCTTTACCTTGAAGATTATATGTTAATGTCATGCATAAGCATTTATTCTTGTCTTAGGTTGGAAAAGTGGAGAAAGCAAATGTGGCTATGGTTAAGATGTTAGCTAGAAAATCTTGGCTTTTCTACTTGCTCAAGACCATTCTTAAAAGGCCTCCAAACACAATTTAATGCATTTTCAGAGGTCTCTAAAGCCAAATAAGGGAGCTTGCAGACCAAGTGCTGTGTAGCATCAGTGATGCTGTGTGTACCATTGCAATTCTGGAATTCACAAGCAGTTGTGAACCTTTGTAGATGTGACTAGTTTCTACTTTAATTGAATACTTCATTATGAGGAGTATGTGTTTCTATGCTGTGTTCCCCTCTACATGGCACTGTTGAGGCTTCACCTCAAATCCTGTATTCAGTTTTGGGCCCCTCACTGCAAGCAAGACACTAAGGTGCTGGAGTGTGTCCAGAGAAGGGCAACAGAGCTGGTAAAGGAGCTGGGGCACAAGTCTTATGAGGAGCAGCTGAGGGAGTTAGGGATGTTTCATCTGAAGAAAAGAAGGCTCAGGAGGGATGTCATCACTCTCTGCAACTACCTGAAAAGAGCTTGTAGCCAGATGAGGGTCATTATCTTCTTCCAGGT
Source organism: Formicarius rufipectus (assembly GCA_013399695.1). Lineage (NCBI taxonomy): Eukaryota > Metazoa > Chordata > Aves > Passeriformes > Formicariidae > Formicarius > Formicarius rufipectus. The sequence continues at coordinate 2,689,048 of VXAU01005646.1, forward strand.
AAAAAGTGACAAGATGAGAGGAAATGGCCTCAAGTTGCTCCAGGAGAAGTTTAGATTGGATTTTAGGAAAAACTTCTTCATGGAAAGGGTTTCAAGTGTTGGGATAGGCTGGCTAGGGAAGTGGTGGAGTCATCATCCCCAGAGTTATTTAAAAGATATGTAGATGGGTCATTTGGGGAGGGCTGGGCAGTGCTGGGTTAATGGTTGGACTTGATCATCTTAGAGGTCTTTTCTAGCTCAAATGGATTCTGTGATTCTATGCACCCTTTGAGTCTACAAGGAAGGTGCCACAGAGATGGGATGCCCTTAGAGGAAGACAGTTACTGTCCATTTTCACTATGTAAGACTAAGCACCCTCATCTACTTTTTTCCTTGCTGGCAGCTAAAGGCTTCACATTGCTGAGGATTTTCAAGAGGCAACACCAGAGTTTTGCAGTTTCAGTAATTTGTATGTACTTCTCCCAGTCTCAGATAACAGAGTAAGGCATCTAAGCAGAAGGAGGGGAAGTGCCATTTTCCAGACACATTACCTCAATGAATCTCCCTTTCTTTTTAAGGAGGTCTAGCAAGGCTTTCAAAGCTGCTTTTCTGTGTATCACAAAGCTGTTTCCATCATTATCTGTGGAATGAAACTGGTTACAGGCAGTAAAATTATTTTTTTTTTCCCTTCCTTTTACTTGAATACTGCTTTTATTGTAGTTCTGGATTTGTAGATCTATCACTGAGGTGTGGCTTTCAAAATCAGTTTGGATTATTGTTAATATTATTGTTACTGAATGTTTTATTACTTGTTATATGCTTTGGAAGCCCTAGTTAATAAATTACATAGGTGACAAAGGCTTCAATAAGAAGTGAAAAAGCCCCTGTGTGCTCTTCAGGCATTCTGTTGGGAGAGAGAAGTGAAGAGTACAGACTGCTGGACACTAAATGATTTAAAACAAATACTAAAGTATCTTTTCATCCTTTTCATATGTTTAAATACACTACTTACAATATGCTGTAATGTATAGGTTGTGGCCTATTAGCAACTTTGCTAACCACACTGTCAGTGTTTCAATAAATCTGAATTAAAACCTATTCCATGTTTAACTGGCTAATAACAATGCCTTGACTGAAATTTATTTTAACTGTTTTTGCAAAAAAAGGAGAATACTTACATTCAAAACAAGCAAGTAATATGGTACCTTTCAGGCTGTCACTATACATGTCAAAGTGTTTGACCTCTGCTTCCCCTTAGAAGAACTGTTCCTCTATTACACACACACACCTTGCACACCATCGGAGTCTGGGCTGTGTTATGAATATAATCTTCTGCTCCTAATTGGCTTATTTTAAAAAATGACGGTTCTCCAAAGTGACACTGAAGTGTTTTGAGACCGCCCTTTCTTGAAATTGCCAATTTCTTACAACTTCTCTAATAAATGAGGCACAAGCCCCCTCAAATCAGAGACATCTTGGCTATATCATCCTGTCTGTATGCTGATAACATGCTTATCTCACCATATCATGGAAAATGCTGTTTAATTTCCCTCTCTGGAACACACACATAGTTGCTCTGGCACTTCTAGTGCTTTACCTTTTCAATATCTTCTTTTCTGAATAGTAGTATTCTTTAATTCACATTTCTGTTCCTTAAAGGTGTTTCCCCCCCATTTTTAGTGTTATAAAGCCTTAAGAAATGCTGTGTGGGTTAGGAGCAACTGTGATATTCAGACCCACCACATCACCCTTTCATTACTTGAGCTAGTGAAGTGACTAGTAGAACTGTGGTACCTGGAGATGCATACACAACACACTTGCTGTAGGCCTTTTTCTTCTTATAGTATGGAAAGAAAAAAAAAAAAAAAAGCTGAGCCTATGGAGTAATGGATTTGATTCCCTCTGTGATAAGGAAATCATGCTTATTTGTTACAGATCTTCCTGGGCTTTGATTAAATGTTAGAAAGCAAATAGCTCTCCCAGTTATGTGGTAACCTCCCCATGTTGGTCTTCATGCTCTTGGCCCATGGTGAAAGCCCTGCATCTTCTCGCTTAGGTGAATGTCCTCTTCAATAAAACATAAGCAAACTGCACTCCACAGCCTCCAATGTAATTCTTAGAGAAAGACTTGTTTATTAGCCACTTTCAAAATAATTGTTACTTTATTTTTGACACCAGACTGTTTCTTGCTCAGCAAGGCAGTGCTACCTGACATTTCTTACAGGTCAAGACTGGTAGCCAGTAAGTCATGTAATTGTGGCAAATATTGAGGAGTGGACCTTTTTTAAGTCTTTTTGATGCTTTATGGAAGCTAGGAAGGAATGACTCCAGGGTTTAAGTACACACAGTTTTAGATGACTTATGCTCTTGCTGCTTCTTAGGGAGAGATTGTCCTACAGTCTCAAAGACCTCTTGTTGTGTGGAAAATGCCCTTTCCTTTCCTACTGCCTCAAATTTTCGATTAAGGAATTTTTATCCCAACTTGTACATCCTCTCAGCTAGTTTTAACTCTTCTGTGTTTTTATGACCTTCCAGTGCTAGTAGACATTTACTACATCCCTCTTGTCTAGTGACCAGACTATGTCTTGAATATCTCTGTATAAATGTACCCCTTTGGTGTCTTAATCTATTGATGGAATCTTTTCTTCTTTGAATTCTTTCCCAAACTTCACTACATTTTACTGTTCCTGGATACAGCTCCCAAGTTCTTTTCTTGCAAGCATTCTGGATGCTGCAGAATATACAAGAAAAGACACCAGGGATGGATAGAGAGGGGAAAGTGAGCAACTCTCGAGTGGTTTGGGAGAGTGCTCAATGCAAAAGACTTGCTCAATGCAAGCATTGCATCAGTGCTTCACCTTAACCACTGGTGCTATGCTATTAATTGTTTTGGACACTGGGACATTTCCTTGCTGGAGAAATAAAATAGTTCTGGGTTGGGAGATGAGAAATAGCTGGAAGTACCTTTTCAGAGATGCAGTTGATGGCTGTATCAACAAGTTATGGTACAACAGAATTAGAATTTTGTCTTTTAACGCATTGCTCTCTTAAGACAGTATCATGATTTCATTCCTTATGACTGTAGGAGACTGCACCCAGCACTTAGCAGAAGGCCTGTGTGTGACATTTAATTTTTGCATACCTTAAATGGAAACATCCAGCTTTTGTAACGTAGTCCAAGTCATCGATACTGTTTTTGTTTCAACTTTCTTCTGGCACAGCCTACTGTGGACATATACTAGGTTCTGCTCTTTTCAAGGTCTCATCCCAGACTGCAAAGGTACTGCTTTGCATCATTTCAGTCTCACTATCCCAGGCTGTGTGTGTTAGTGACATCTCTGGCCTTTAGGGTGAAGGCCACTAGTTATTTACAGGTTCACAAATAACTAATGGTGGAGTGCACTACTTGAGGAATGACAGTAAAAAATGGCCATACCAGCACCCAGCCAGAATGGAAGAGGGAGCTGGGCTGCACTCCCTCTGTGGAAACCACTGCTTAAAGCAAGAGAGCACCTGAGCACGAGCCAGTGCCGTTGTGAGTGGTGGTGACTGACAAGAAACACAGAAACTTAAATTCTGTTGTTCAATTACAGCACGGACATCTGCAAATGAAGGTGCCAAGAATACAAGCAATCAGGAGGTTGAGGCTACTGAAGTGACAAAATCAACAGATGTTTTAGAAATATCTAGGAAATGCTAATTTGAAAGTAACCTAAATGCATTTTAAACAAAATGCAGTGTAAATCCTTAAGTGTCAGAAGAGTGTCATGCATTAGTGTGCTTAAAAACATAGCAAAAGCATAATTACAGAGAAAAACAAATTAGCTCGAACTCTGCTTTTCCAAGGACCCAAAACTGTGAACAAACATTTTTTCCCCCCCTTTTTTTTTTTTGGTTTTGTTGTTTTGTTTGATTTTGGTTTTTGTTTTGTTTGGGGGTTTGGTGGGCTTTTTTGTTGTTGTCTTTTTGTTTGGTTTTGTTGTTTTGGTTTTGCTGTTCTCTTTATTCTTTGTTTTGTTTGTTTTTGGTGTTTTCCTTTGATTTGTCCTTTTTTTTCCCTTTTTTTCCCTTGTTTTTGTGTGGGGATTTTTTTTTATTCATTTTTGTTCTTTAGTGTTTTATGTTTTGTTATCCTTCGTGGTTTTTTTTGGTTGAGTTTTTGTTCTTGTTTGTTGTTGGTTTTTGCTCTT
>VXAU01005646.1:2693378-2733739 GCA_013399695.1 Formicarius rufipectus
GGTTTTTTTGTGTTTTTCTTTTGTTGTTTTGTAGTTTTTTGTTTAGTAATTTTTGTGTTTTGTGTTTGGTTGAGTTTGTTTGTGTTTTTTTTTTTTTTTTTGGTGAGAGTTTGGTGGTTTATTTATTGCTTTTTTGTTGTTTGTAGTTTTGTTTTTATTTGGGTGCTTGCTTTGTTTTTTGTTTGGTGTTTGTGTTGTTTTGTTTTTCCGTTTTGGAGGCTTTTTGTTTTGTTTCAAATTTTGGTTTTTTGTTTGGAGTTTTTTTTCCTGCCTTTTTTTTTTCTTTTTGTTGTTTGTTTTCTTTCTTGAGTTTTGTTTGTTTTTGTTCTATGTTGTTTTTGTTTTGTTGTTTTTGTCTTTTTTGTTGTTTTGTAGTTTTTTGTTTGGTGATTTTTGTGGTTTGTTTTGGTGGTTTATTTGTTGCTTTTTTTGTTGTTTGTGGGTTTTGTTTGTTCTGTTTTTTGTTTGTTTTGTTGTTTTTTTTGTTTGTTTTGGTTTTATTGTTTTTCAGTTTTGGTGGATTTTTTGTTTTGTTTTTCTGTCCTTTTTGGTTGAATTTTTTTTAATTGTTTGGTTTTTGTTTTGAATATTTTGGATTTTTGTTTGTAGTTTTTTTCCTTTTTTTTGTTGTTGTGGGGTTTTGTGGTTTTATTGTGGGTTTTTTGGTTGATTTTTGTTGTTGTTTGGTTGGGTTGTTTTCTGGGTTTTTTTCCTTTTTTTCCTTTTTTTATGTTGCTTTTAGTGTGGTTTTTTGTTTAGTGATTTGTGTTTTTGTTTTGTTGAGTTTTGGTTTGTTTTTTCTTCTGTTTGTATTTGTTGTTTTTTGTGGGTGTATTGTTGGGTTTTGTTGTTTTTGTTGGGGTTTTGTTGTGGGTTCTTTTGTGATTTGTGTTGTCTTTTGTTGGTTTTGTTTTGGGGTTTTGGATTTTTTGTTGTTTTGGCTTTTGCTTGGTTTTGCGTTGTTTTTTAATTTTTGTGTTTTGTATTTTGTGTTTTTTGGTCGAGCTTTGTTTTGTGTTTGTTGGTTTTTTTTTGTTGATTTTTTTGTGGTTTTTTTTTTTGTTTGGTTTTCGTTGTTTGTTTTTTTTTTGGTTCTGATTTGTGTTTTTTTGGGGGGACTTTTTTTTTTTTTGGGTTGTTTTGTGGGTTTTTTGTATTTTGTTTTTGTCTTGACTTTTTTGGGGCTTGTGTGTGGGTTTTTTTAATTTGTTTTAGTGTTTTTGTCCTTTTTTTTGATGGTTTTGTTTTAGTGTTTTTTGTCTTTTGTTTTGTGTTTTGTTTTTGTTGAGTTGTGTTTTTGTTGTTTGCTTTTTTTTTTTCTTTAATGGGTTTCTTTGTGGTTTTTGTGGCTGTTGTTTTGTTTTTCATTTTGTCTTGGGAAGAAAACAAACCCTGTAATGCAAAACAAATGACTGTCCCTTATCAGAAAGTGTTTAAAAGACTCTTTGGTGTGGGAGAACTAACACCATGACAGCAAGAGGTTTGCTTTTGCCAGACAGTGAAGTAGCATCCCTCAGTGCTCCGTGGGGAATGTAGTGAGAAGTGATAGTGATCAGGACTTTGGGATGCTCAGGCACAGGAAGAATAGGATGATGTTGGTAACTGAAAGGCAGCAGGCCTCCTTACAGCTGCTCTGTCAGACAAGCCTCACAAATCAAAATCCTCCTTCAGATGCCCAAATTATATTTCTGTTGGCTAAGACTTAAAACACTTTAAAAATGTTTGAGTTAACAGCTGTCTTTGGCTTCATTTTTCACCTTAGTCAGTTGTTTGCATATCCTCCTGGCATTCATTTTGGCTTCATTTCACTGCTGCGTGTGCTTTAACTTTCTCCAATTACTTTTACACTTGTCTTTTTTAAAGCAAACCTATGACTCCACAACTCATCATGCCCTCATTCTCTCTGTAGAAAATAGGAAAGCAGTAAATTATTTTTTAGCATTGCATGTGATTGCCTATCAAGTAGCAGTCTTGCTTTTCACCCTGTTAAATTCAAGAGTATCTTTCCACAATACAGCAGCAAAACAAAGGTTTCTTCTTACCCTTAAAATGATGAAGCTAGCGACCAGGGAATAGTCCCATCCAGTTGCATGCCATCATGAAGTCCTGCCTTCCAAAAATTTTGCAGTTGCTTTGGTACCTGCCTCTAACAATACTAAAAATATTGGTCTGGGAGATGGCAGGGGAGGCTTTGCTGTTGGCTGTGGGGTGTAAAGAACTGGTAGTATGAAAAACACCTCATCCTCTAGGTATGAGAGCAGAAGGAATATTGTAGAATAAAATAAAACTCATTGTGTATCTCCAATTTTAAACATTTAATAGTGCACTTATTGAGTATATTCTGTACAGACATCTATAGCAAGTTAAACATTTTCCTTTCTCTCGTGTAGATCATAGTCATGTAAAGCACATTTACAATAGAAAACATACTTGAGGTACAAAATCCAAAAAGAATATCTGAGGTATAAATACAGGTATATTTTAAATAATCTTTATCATGCTTAATCTATGTTTGACAGTACACTGTGGGCAAGTATACATGTTTACAATAGAATGGTATGTACAACATACAATTTTACAAATTCAAAAGTGTTTGATGTAGAGGAATATACAAGGTTTTCCTACTCATGAGGAACACTGTTACTGGAAGGACTACATTATTTGCCATTATACAAAAATCTTCATCAAAAAGCTTAAAATAATACTGACAATGGTAACAAAGTCTCAGTCAAGATTCCATCTTGCAACACATTCATACTCTAGCCACAAAATACATTTATCACTTAATACTGCACCTTGAAATCAAATCTTTACCTTTACAGTAAAACCTACAGAAAGACACCTTTCCAGAGGATCTCAGGACTTCCTACAGTTCATATAGTTCATTCTTGGAAATATCCCAAAGATTTAAACCATAACAAAATCCAAGACAAAACTGCACCCTTTCTGCCCCTAAATAAAACCCTCCAAATTGCTCACATCCAAGTTCTGTTCATGTTAACGTGCAGCTTTTAGGAAAATGGGCAATGGAAGGAGTGTAAGGAGAGAGCTTGTGTGACCCTCCCTAGCAAAGTCACCCCAACTGCTACTGTAGGAGTCCTACCACCTCCCAGCACCACAACTCCAGTGTTGACCTCTTCTTGAGCCATTAGAATACAATAAAATATAAAAAGCCTCATTAAAATGTTTGTAGTTAACGTAGGTAGGAATAAAAGCAAGGAACATTTTTTGGCAAATTAACCGATGCTATCAGCTCTCCTCACATTTCATATGATGCTCAATTTACCTAAATTTGCTATAGCATTGCTCATCACTCCTAAGAGATCAGCTGGATAATGAGTGGACAGTAGCCAAAGCAAGCCTCTTGTAATATCTGCTTAGGTTTTTTAACAAGATTAGAGCTGTGTAGAACTGGCACATGGGAAGGATGGCTACTCCTGGTCCACAGGGGAGTCCCAATCTAGGTTGAACTGTATCCAGCATATTAAAATCCATTCTGGTTGCCTATCAGTGTACCAGACACATTTCAAGTTCAACTTCTTCTATCCTTTCAACCATTAACACACTCATTCACACGTTAATCTCTGTGCAAACCTTTCTCTGCTTATCTCAGTGAGAACACATTGAAGAGTACCAACTATTCCAGTGGATACACCAGTCCCTCAATGCACTACAAATAAAATGACATGAGTATGTACATAAAGCTAAGTATTTCACATGGGAATGATGAGCCTTTGCCATATTTCATAATATATTTTGCATTTAAGGACATTTGCTTCTCAGAAGCAATTCAAACCATCTAATAGTACTACTTTTTTATTTTGTTTTTGCACAGTCCTTCTATGTATTCCAGTCGAGGCCTACACTATAGACCTTATACAGACAGGAAGCAGCTTTAAAGTGTATGGTATGGCCACAGTCCTATAGTAATGCTCACAGTCAAGTTCTCATGTTGTCATCCCTTCAAGACATGACCTTCAGATGGTACACAGGTCCAGTCTGCAGCAGATGAATCTCAGTTTTGGGTAATGTCTACATTATGTGGAGCTCATGGCAGTTCCTCTTCAGTAGTCACCTGGATTTTATTTCCTTGCTCTCAGGACCCTGCTGACTGAAAGAGTCTCTTATCTTAACAACTTCAGATGCACACAAGTGTCCAAAAGACTTGGTGTACCAGTCTGGCATGTGGCCCCTGTTGTGTGGAGAAAAAGTCATGATGAGGTAGGTACCAGTAATTTTGCATGCATTTTCTTAGTCAGAATCAAATACACAGCTAGCTTCTTAAATGCCCAACTAGGAAATCTCCTTAGTATTGCTTACTGTTCAGCTCATCCTTACTAATACACAGATGTGCTCAAAACCAAGTTTGTCACAGTGAGGAAAAGTCATGAGAAATTTTGTGAGAACCTGATCCTTTTTACTAGTTTAGTATTAAAATTAACATATTCTTCCATCCGAATATGACTGTCAGAGGAAGGGGTGGGGTTATATACCAATATGGATAGTGGAGCACATATTGCAGGCTTATAATGCAACAAACCACACCTGCTGCTAGATGTACACTGAAGCCAAATTTCTGTGACATCTCAGAGACCTGAGTGCATGCCTTTGAGAAGCATCTACTCCTGGCCAAGCTAAAGTCTGTTGAACAATCTAAATTTCCACTGACTGCATTGAAACTATACAAGAAAAGTAACCACCACCACCAGAATGAAGTGGAAACTCCTACCTTAAATCAATTCTGCACATGTAGGTAAGTTTTGATCTTCCTGACCCGCAGGGTTCAATCAGATACCTAGACAAGAGCACATTGACTCTAACACCTGCCACTGGAGCACGGCTGTGGTCCACTGAGGTTGCTAGAAGCACACATGCTCCTTTGGGGAAGTTTGTCCTCCAAGTTCTAAGAAAGAGGAAGAAAAGCAGAAGTCTTATATTTGACAAACAGTAACTCAAACGTAGTAAGACGTCAAATTAGGCACAAATAGATATTTACTAACACAGTTTACAGTATAAAGAAACAGGCAAGGCTAACACACACATAGAATATAAACATCATCGCATATAGAAGTCTTACCTTAAGACTACAAAATCTCTGGCTGGGTGAGGTGCCATGCTGTTCTGGACATACTGATATATATCTGTCTGGCTATCCAAAGGTTCAATTACTTTTGACTCTATAAGATCTTCATCCCAAAGATGCTGCTCTTTCAGTAAACGATTTAAAACATCCTCTGGTGTAGCTGGGATTTCAATAGTACTTTTCCATAATCGAAGTGGAGGACCTTCACATACCTGGGGAAAATTAGTGGAGTTCTCAGTTTGGCTCTTTCTTACATTTTCTTTTCCTTTCTATTTTAGTTTTGGCTAAATACAGAAAATTGAATACACACACATGTATATATTGTACTAAGCTTGTCATAAACTCAGACTAAGGGTTGTTTTCCTCTGCATAAGGACTTCCAGATTATTTTAAGTTGCAGTTATATACTCCAGTATGGACTCCCACTAAATTGTGATGCTACTGAAAAATATCCTAATTTTCCAAGTTTCTTTTTTTTAAAATCTCATTGAAACACTTCTTCCTTTGCTAGCTCTGAGCTATGCAAGATCAGAGCTGAGAAACTTCTATTTTACTACCTGCATAGTGACAGAGGTCTCACTCAGCTTGTTAAGGCTTCGCATGTGAGTAAAGACATGTAAATTCAATACAGTGAACATTCCTGGGATGGATAAACAGAAGAACAGAAATCACTGCATGTTAGCTGACTACTGCTGAAAGACATGCTGCTTTTAGATGGTGTGCACTGGTGTTAAAAGATTAAGAGGTTTTTTTAAATGTATCTGTAAAGTAAAGACGTGCACTGAACCTTCTGTAATATGCCAAAAGTGAGCTAAACACTAGAGCGGTGGCATCAGTGACAGGGTGCATACCTTCTTGTAGGCCAGCTCTGCCTGCTCTGAGGTAGAGCAGCTGACCCAACCTTTAAACTTCTCCTTCATCTCCTTGAGCAAGTCATCCACACAGTCCTGGAGGTAGCAGTGGTAGTCAGAGGGCTCGGTATTGCTGTTGCCCCCCCGGAGCTCCTCCAGGCTGAGGGGACGCAGGTCCTGCTCTGTGTATGAGTTCCGCCCCCTGCTCATTTCTTCAGGTATCTGGAGGGGTAACAAGGGTGAAATAATCCTCTTGCAGCTCTCTCCCCAGACCACTGAGTTAGTCTAGCAAATCGACAGCCACAGACAGATGGGTATGCTAGTTTTCTAAATGATGGGATGTGTACGTCTCAGGTTAAGCACTCAATGTGAAGAAATGACAAAATTAAGTTTGTGACATTAACTCAGATTAGTCTCCCTTTTATGGGGTATCTTATTTTATTCTGTGGAGTAACCCTCTTTGGTGCAAAACTAGATTCATTCCCTCAGCAGTTGAGCCTGCAAACTGAAGGAAGGAGGGATTAGTTATCAACTGCAAGGAAAGAGACAGGCACGTCTTCAGCTGAGGGCTCTGAAAGATTTGATGACAGTGAGGAAAACCAGGACTTGAGATTGTCTGGTTCTCCATCACAGGCCCTAGAGGGAACATGCTTTAGTTCCTACAGACCCTTCAACCTATGGTTTGACAGTGTCATGTTCCAGGATACTTTTGTGGCCTGGCTTGCTATGTTTTGGGAATTTAAGTACAAAATGAGCATTGAAATTCCTGGAAATAGCTTCTGGCTTTGCAGTTAGAGCTGAGGTTCACAGACCCTCATGGCTTTATAATAAACACTTGAAAACATATTTCAAATGCAGCTGAATGCAACAAAATTGTGACAAAACCCACAACTGCTTCATGGCTTTAGAGCACCAGTGACAACAGAACAACTCTCTTTTCTTCTGGCACCAATTCCAATTCATGCATGCACACAGATCAGGATGCAAAGTTTTTTTAAAAGCTATTTAACATTTATTAAACTTCATCAAAATAAAAGAGACATTCCTGGCTTTCCATCATACAGCAGATCTAAGACATGTTAGCCAGTATTTCACCGACCAGTTTTGCAAACAAGTGTTTTACCTGAAAGAGTTTCTTGCATTCAGCAATCATATGAGCCAGCCCTTGGGTTGCAGCCAGATTTTCATTTAGGTCCTTTTGATCGGGTTTTCCCAGGCTTGGTTTCCTTTGCATCACCCTTCACAGGGGAAGAAAGCAAAAACACACAAATCTAGTTATTTATTGCAGAGCAAGAGACATACCTAGTAAGAAAACAGTTAAATTACCAGCAGATTTGGGAATCCAAACAGTGCTACCTGGGCTCAAATATTGGCATGGTGTCGCCAACTTCTCTTGCTACTCTCCCTAAACCTTTTCTTCAGAATGTCCTACCCCAACTATTTTTTATCTTCCTGTGAGCTTGCTTATATTTTAACAAATCTGAAACAAAAGGTAGAATCCCATGACCACTCTACACCCGGTGCCCTCTGAGGTGTCCAAGGTGATGGCAGCTGGTAGGATCACTGCTAGACCTTGCCTGTCTCACATCACCACTAGCTGCAGTACAGGACCAGCAGCAATGAGCTCCCCAGAGACGTACCTTGGGGAAGAATTCTCTCTTTTGAGAGTGTTCAAGTGGAAGAGGGAAGGTGCTAAGCAGACAGCCAGGTTTGTAGGTGTCATCTGGTTTTCCTTCACTGCAGCTGTGACATCACTCAGGAAATAGAGAAGAATCTGGAGGACCTCTCTGTTCTCATCAGGTAAAAGCATAATGGCAGCCTTGATAGCCTGGAGACGCTGATCCTTTGGCACATCTGCATAATATTAGTAATTTGCTCATCAGTCCATTGATTTTCCACACACACAGCATGAATACATCCCAAAGCAAACTCCAGGTTCACAGACTTGACTCGAGTTTGAAGTGATTTCCTTCAGGATGCATACCATTTGTAGGAAGCACGAAGGAATTTTCTTTAACCCACTAGTTTAACTACCCTCAGCTATTTCCTGCCTCACAAGAAATGCAAGCAAGAGGAAGCTGTGCCTTAGCCAGAGTTAATTTTAGATTTAGCTTCAACAGCTAAAGCTTTAGCTTTAGTGCATCATGCTCCCGCAGATGCACTAAAATGACAGAAGCTTGGAGTCAGGCAGGGAACAAGCTAACACAGTCCAGCCAATTTAGAAATTCTTTGGCTTGTGAAGAAATTTAAAACATGAAGGCATTTTAGAATAGGTAAATTAATTAAATAAATTGGTTAGCAAACCTTTTCAACAGTGATGTCATAAAATATCCAGTAAGTGCTTTACCAAACACAGAGGGTTACTTTATTGAGCAGATCATTCAAAGTCATGCAATGGAAAAATAAAGTCAACGCTGTGAAGTCCCATACCATTAAACAGCTCCTTGGTTACGAACAACAAACAACCACTGGAAAAATTTGATGTGTGTCAAATTTATAAGGCTTTCTCCTCCAAATGTGAAGGGAACGAAAAATGAAATAACCCAGACCAGATCTGCTTCTTATAAAGGGATTTCCAATAAGCCACCTCTGAAGACAGCATCAGAGTCTGAGTCCTGGAGCATTTTTATCATCCACCCTCCTCCACCCCACCTCCCTCACTGCACGTCTCATAACGCATGTGGCTCTACCCAGATATTTAATTGGTATTTACTTTGGGCTTCAGCAACTTTGTATGGCTAGCAGGTGACTTTAGAAAGCAGTTTTAAGCAAAAATCCACTGTTCTCCATGCTCTCTCCTCAATCAGCTCAAAGCACATTTAAGCCACATGCAGACAATTCCAGTGTGCAGCCTAGCGCACAGCACCAATGCAAAGGGAAACTTTGTCCTTTGAAGGAAAGCAAAATTTACAGCTGTTTTAAGGCTCTTTGCTTTACACAGAGATAATACTTCTCAACCACCACCACGGATTCCTCAGACCTACCGCCTGCAAAAAGAAAGGAACAGATACTGCTGCAATGCTATTTCAAATTTTTTTGGCTCTAAACCCACAGAGCTGCTGTTTAATATGCACGGAAGTGCATATCCACGGAAGTGGATAGTCTGATTAATTTTCTCCATAAACCTGCTTAGGAATCCAAACACACAAAACAATGCGTGCACTGAAATAATGGTATGCTTTCATTTTAAACTGTCACCTCTACCTACAGAACTCTGAAGGAAGTTCCTGTAACATTTTTGTAACTATCACTATAAGGAAGGCACAAAATACACCAAGGACTCAAAGAAGGTGTTTTTGCAGGAAGTTCTGTTGTAGCGGTATTACCACGGGAAGAGAGTTGGGGTGGTGTTAGGAAGAGAAATCACAGGACTGGCAAGATGCTGACAGTATATCAGTCAGTTTGAACCCCCATGTATACTTCAAAAAGCTTTCGAGTTCTTGTCACCAAACATTAATTCACTTTTGGCCATTTTATAACATGAGAATATTCCTATTGAAACAATGCTGAAAAAAACTTCTGAAAGACAGTATGTTGTCTGGAAAGATCCAGCACAAAATTACCACCTATACAGAACTCAATTTATCTAGCTTGCAAGAGAATGCCTCCCATGCTGAGTTGAACCAGTCATCTCAGAAGGATTTATTATTTCTTTTCACAAGTATTGATAAACTCCATTTCTTAATATGATCTACTCTAAGAACATTCTTTTTATGGTACCTATTGGTAAAGTAGCTACAACTGAGTAACAGAAAACCTTATAAGTTAGAGGCTGTTTTAAGCAGTTGTGGTGAAGGATAGAAAACTATGAATTATGAGAAAAATTTTTGGCACGCTTACCAATCCTCTCAAAAGCCCCAAACTCTGTTCATGCAGTGTTTGTTCTGCTCATTACTTAGCCACATCAGATGTGGCTTATTTTCAAACCATAATATCAAGTATGCTCAAAGTAGAGAGGAAAATTTAAAGCAAGTGATAGAGGATTTGTATTTGTTCCGAAACTAGAGAGAAAGGTGAAATGAAAAAAATTTGTAGTAAAAATTCTCATACAACTACAATATAAAAAAATCCCTTCCCTACGAGGCACCCTGAACTGTAAGAGTTGTTGAAGAAAGGCAACAGTGTAGTGCCCAGAGGAGCAGTGTTACAAAGTTCCACCCTTGCTACACAAATCACCATTTCCTATGTGCTGCACAATTACGACTTACATTGGTATATCTGTAAGAAGGTCTCAGAGAGTTTGTTGGTCATGAGAGGCTCAGGAAGGTCACGGAAGAATTGCTTTAACATGTCTGCTACATCATAGGCAGACTGGCCTTCGTAGTTGACACTGTCTGCAGAACTCTCGTTCATTTGACGCAAAGCCTGAATTCTTGACTTGACTCCAGATTTCCTAAACAGTCCAACCTAAATATAAATATAAAAGTAAATAAATTTACATTGGGGCTGGCAAATCTGAAGGGTAAGCACGGCTCTTTAGCTTCTTATGTATGGGTTCTAATTTTGTGGAAAGCTTTCCTCGCATTAATTATCCATTTTGTCCTGTTTTGAATCTACTTTTTTCAGTCTGATCCAGGAACAGTAAAAATTAATGGAAAGCTGGGCTTTGGGTGCTGCATGCATGGGGGATAAGAGTACAGCAAAACCCACCTGATCCAGACAGTGGTTGCGGAGGTACCGCATGGCTTGCTGAATGCTCTGTGGAAGAGGCTGCCCTGTGCGCTGGACATTGACTTGCAGCGGTACTCCAAAGACATTGCGGTCTTTATAATCTGGCACCTTTATTCTTTTCATAAATTTTGGTACTGCCCTATTTAAGAAAAGGGAATGCAAAAGTAAATTAAACCTCTGTTGGCCACTTATCTTCTGTACTTCCAGTAACACAGAAAGCAAGTGAAAATAAGTGAAACACTTTCAGTAACATGAAAAATAGTGACAGTACAAATTAGCTAATCCACTCAGGGCTGCAGATGGGGAGAGGACAGAAAAAAGCTTCTCTAAGAGAAAGGCTTGACATTTGGGGCAGTATGCTAGTTCTAAATATTAACGTCGTGCTACTCCATCAATATTAGTAGGACAAAAGCTACAGGATAAAACTGCAGGGGCCAGATTGAATTGCAAGCAAGTCAAAATAAATCCTGCGGTCAGTGACCCTTTTTAACACCGCTTCTTTAGGTTGCGGAAAGATGGGCATTTGAACAATGAGCTTTTGTATGTCAACTACTTGTTCTGCGAAGTCCTCAGACTGGGTCCACCACCCACCAGCGTGCAGAACAGCAGGAAACTGATGTAATACATTTGAGTTTGTCAGCTAAAAACTTCAGCTCTATAAACAACCCCTTTGAGGGACCCCCCTCCTTGTCAGTCAGTGACTTTTGTTACCCCCACCTCCCACTCCAGTTTCATTGAGAGGCCTTTCCATCTTCTCATGACTCCAAGGAAAAAGCTACTAAACACAAAAGAGCAATTTACTCCCTGGTCTCCAAGTGCATTGGTTTCATAAAGGGGAAAAAAAAGGCACTAAAATGTGAAAATATTGAGATAATTTTCCTAAAGAGGAAGGAAAGTTAATGTCCAGTGCAACAATTAATAAGACATAGTGGCACTGGAAAACGGAGACCTATTTAACATTTCAACATACAGTACAGCTATACAAACACTGCATTGGATTAACAGCTGACTAATCTGTTACATAGTAAAACAACCAATTCGTATTGCTGTATAGTTTAGTTTAGGGCATTATTGATACATGTATGAATAATACTTGCTTTGTGAAAAAACATGCCAGTGGAATGCGAAAAAACACATTGCGATCTCCACTGAGAATCTGAAGCATGCAGGGATAACTGGTCAATACTTATTTCTGTCCTTCAGAACAAACAACTTCTGTATTTAGAAAGACTGACATAATAACAGCCTTTGAACAGGAGGTACTTTGATGCCGAAGCTAAATACTCTCTATGACTCCTGGGGAAGGGAGGAGGCTGGCCTGTGGTAGGGACAAGAAAAATTTTATTTGCTCCTTTTCATCCTGAAGGTTACACAGGCTGTACTGCAGATGCAATGATAAAAGAGCTTTCTATTTCATTCTTCCAACAAAAAATATTCAACTGGGTTACAAACACCTGGCCACAGGAGAAATTGCTGCCTACAAAGAACTCTGTGGTCCTCTCAACCTCTCTTCTTTCCATCTCTTTGGCAAGCTAACTGCCTTAAAAAGGGGAGACAGATTTTGGCTACTGAGATAACATAATTAAAGAAAATTTACATTATTTAAATACATAATTATGTAAACAAAATAATGCAAATATTTTAGAATAGCTGAAGAAAAGCAAGCCTATTAAGATAGACTGCAATTTGTGCCACTGCTCACTAATTGCCCCAATAAACAAGTAGTCCCTCTTTTGCTACGGATAATGGACATTTTCCTGCTCAGAAGGCTGGTCTGTACTTCATTGCTTTTGTTCCCTCACATGCTCCCTATAAACACACTTCTCAAACATAATAAGATTACACTTACGTAAAGGCTTAGTGATTTTAGCCATGTCTTAGGAAACCACAAATCACTGTCAGCACAGGCTGGAGGAAGAAGTGCAAATATGGAAAAAGAGGGACGGAGGGATTCATTGCATCCTTCCAAAAGTTGCTTGGGACGAGCACAACTGCCATGCTTGTATAATTGGCCTCTCTATACATGGCACTGTGTGCTTACCAGCTGAAACCATGCTTGTTGGAAGGCGTGTACTTCTCCAGGAGAGCAGTCAGCTTCAGGAGGGAGTACTTCTGCAGCAGGTTCATCTGTGCCACGGACTGGCAATTGATCTGCAGTGATGCCGAGCTGAGGCTGGGCCGGTGAGAGCTCTGGAAGCTGTGCCACCTCAGTTTGTGCCTGTGGAGAAGATAGGAGACAGAACAAGGACAGGTTACTGAAATGTCTCTGCAAGATACATGCAGGAATTACCACAAGTGTACTGCTGAGCTCCCTGCCCTTGGTGGCCGCATTCTTCTGAGACTTCACAGGGATCAGCCAGCAGCATCTCTGCCTCATCCAGTGACGCAGCACGTGCAGGTGCTTCAGATGGGAATGTGCATACTGAGCTGACCCACAGCTCAGTGCTATCTACACAGCCTTTCCTATCCTCCAAGGACTCCAATGCCCTTTTTGTGAAGCCATTTCAGTATTATGGCAGTGGGAATCTAAAAACTCTATAAAGAAAGGATAGCACGAATTTTTAAGACACATCAAAGAGGAACTCAGCTTTTCTAAAAATCCCATTAAGTTTATACAAGCCATACATGACTAAATGACAGCAGAAACCAGGCCCTAAATGATTTGTATCACTTTTAAAGGAAAATTGGAAACAAAGATAAAAACAATTCAACTTCTTGGTCTACTCACAATACAAAATACAGTCTTCTATCTCATGGTAAAACTCCCAGCAGAAACTGGAGGTCACTGGAACTCCCCCAGTCTCCCACTGTGCTACAGCAATCAAGAGAAAGTAAACAAGACTTATTTTCCCCACAGATTTAATGCCCTAGAATGCTGCTAGAAACAGCCTGCTACCGAAAAATGAAACAGTCAAAAAGTCAAGGCTTTTACTATACACTGACACAAACCAGAACATACTTACTCATGGTTCTCCTAGCCAATTTAAGAAGTGATTAATCCTACTTGATGGCCCTCTCCTCCCACACACCATTTCAGTTTGAAGAATTATTGTCCCTCAAAACCAGCTTAACATTGTCTTTTCAACGATGACTCAGGTTGAACATAGAAACATGCAGCTAGGAAGTGTGGGAATCACAAAGTCTTGCACAAATACTTCTGTTTATAAATGTTTCAGGAAGCAAGGGGAACAGCACATGTGTGCTTGAATGGCCACAGCATCTAGTGCACCTTTAGAAGAGTGTGGTGCAGCTACTATAGAGTGGCTCAGGCTGGAGTGGACCTCCCCAGACTGTCCTAAGTCTCAGTGTTTGTGATCTCACCTGTTGGACCGGGTCAGCGATGCGCCCACCCCAGAGTCCCTCCTGTCCTGGATCCCTGTAGGCTCTTCCGTTTCATTCAGTGAGTTCCCTGTACTGTCAAGGTCACTTGGTGTTGTTCGATCATTATCTACATCAAGGTGAATCTGCTTTGGAGAGGAAGGACACGGGGAGATGGAGTCAAGAGCCGAGTCAGAGTCCCCTTCGTCTGAGAATTTCTCTGACCACTGGTTTACTATTCTCTGCATCCCTTTGACATGGTATAGGATGTCGTCTAGTTCTGGGAATATGTCTTCATTTTCAAGGTCGGCCAGGTCGCTTGTACTGGAATACAGGATTGAGCCTGGCACATTGTCGTAAATACTCAGGCGGCTGCTCACTGAACTGGAAGAGTTGCGCCTTTTCCCCATGCCTAGTTCTTTGGAGCTGTCGCCACTGTTTTCTCTTCGGAGAGTGAGGTGGCCGTGTCCATGGAAACTCCCTGTCCTCCAGTTCACAGAGGTGTTGCTTTCTGTTGGGGAGAAGTTGCCATTGGAGAGTGCTTTGGGAAAAGTGCCAGGCTTATGGTCCTCAGGGATAAAAAACACGGTGTCTTCTGCAAAGCTGCCACGGTTCTTGAAGTTCTGCTCCATCACATCACTGAACGTTGACTGGTTGAAGGGGTCGAAGCCTTCCAGGTACATGCCCACCCTTTTATTGTATGCACTGAGGCTGCGTGTTCGTGTGACAGGACTGGGTGTGCTGACGGCACTGCTTGTCTCAGACTGACTGCTGCTGCTGCTGGTCTGGGTGGAATTGGAGACGCTTCTCTTTCGTACCATAGGGAAGCTGATGTGATTGCCATTGAGGGCAGAAATCTCCACGCAGTTGAGCTGTTTCAGTTTATCTTCATCCATGCCCTCCTGCAGGATGGGTCCACTAATTATCAGACCAAGCTTTGAAGGAGCTTTGCTCTTGCCATGGTGAGAAGTCTTGATTTTAAGGCTCTCCATTCTCTTGAGCAGGCTCTTTGTTTTGGACTTGGCGTTCTTCTCATTGGCCTTTGTGTTGAAGCTGAAGCTATTCAGCTCCCTGGGCGAGGGCAGGCTGCTGAATGAGTCATCGTTGGCTACAAAATTGCTCGATGAACAAACGCTCACAACCGAGTTTGTCCGGGTAGTAGACATCTCACTCTGCAGGGTTGGTTGGTGGCTGCTGGTGCTGCTGATGCTCAGAATAGAAGCCACCTCCTGCCGTTCGCTGAGGTCTGTGAGCACACTCTCCCGGCTTGCTGCATTAGTAAGGTGAGGAGCTTCTGGGGAGGGGA
Organism: Formicarius rufipectus; assembly: GCA_013399695.1. Taxonomy (NCBI): domain Eukaryota; kingdom Metazoa; phylum Chordata; class Aves; order Passeriformes; family Formicariidae; genus Formicarius; species Formicarius rufipectus. The sequence continues at coordinate 2,708,608 of VXAU01005646.1, forward strand.
TATTCAAGTCTGGTTTTGGAGGGAACACATCAAATTCTTCAAGCCTCGACCACCTCTTGCTGTCCCTTTGAAAAGTCCATTTGCCACTTATTGCACAAGGTTCATCTTCATCTGAATCTTCACTCTGCAAAGACAAAGAACCCTGAAAGTACTACTTGCAAACTGCTTGAACAGCAAAGGCTGCTGCATTTAAATACAATGTTCACTAAACTGCTTTAAACCTGATCTTGTTCTCGCTGAATTCAAAGTGAAAACATGGTACAGGCAATATATTTTAACAGTTTTTAAATACAAAAGATATACCCTTCATAAAAAGAAACAAACAGTACAATCTGCTTTAAATTGCTCTTTTCTAAAACTCTAGTATCCATAGACTTTTAATTAATTGGTCACAGTGGATAGCCCACACATCAATGGAAATTCCTGGCATGCATAAAATTTTAAACTGGAGTTGGGGTTGGGGTCCCTCTGGACTCTCTCCAAAGTTACACTCTGTTGATAGTGGCTGTGTGTTTATACTCCTCTTTGCAATTATGAGATGTTTCTCATACGTTCTGAATTGTAGTGGCTTAATTCCTTACCCATTTGGGAAGTCTGAACAGACTCCTTGTTGTGACTAATGAGACAGCAAAGGAAGCTCTTGCACTGCAAGAGTGTGATGGCTCCAGGCTCTTACCTGGTCCACTCTTCCTCCCACAGACTAGCAGCTAACATTTTAAGAATGTTCTGTGAAGTCTCTGCTTCAGTCTTGCTTCAGGCAAACTTTAACACTCGTAGATAGAGAGAAGCAAGAGCTCACTGACAGTATAGCACGTAAGTAAATTGTAAATAACATGTTTGATGTATGAGTAATGCTCAGGGTACAATTACACATACATCACATACGCCTACAATCTTTTCATCTAAATGCTGAAAGGGAATGATCCTAACATATTTGGTCTTCCACATATCTGGAAAATTCATGTTGGAAGAATAAAATCAATGAAGAAATCTGACTATGACACCATGAAACCACAAAATAACCTTTGGTGTTCAAAGCAGGGAACACTATTTGCCACTCAGCCCCATGAATTTCACTTCATTTGTTTAATTTGCTTTAATTTAAAATCCAACAGACATGCAATCCCCAAACTGTAACTATCTGAGTCCTAGGAAAACATTTATTCTCTGAAAAACAAGTAAATTATTCACATTTCAGGTATTTTATGTATGCATACTTTAACTTCTGATCATATCCAAGTTTTATTTTTTCTTTTTTTTTTTTTTTTAATAGGACATTTCATTACCTCATGAAAATAAGTTAAATACTGTATTTATTTTTTATGACCAAATACACATGAGACACAGAGTGTCATTTTGTTTTGCCACTACTCCAAACTACTTATGCCCATGACTCAGATGAAACCCCAAGAATATTGACTTTAAATTTAAAGTTTTCAGGAGGAAAAAAGTCACCTGAACTTGCCAGTGAGTAATAATGATGGTTTGGTGCTGAATATGATTTAATTGGAAAATAAGAAAGGCGGTCTTAATTTGCAAACAAGTCAGTGCAAACATAAAGACACATGTGATTCTGTCAAGCACAATTTTTTCCCTATATTAAAAAGATTTAAAGGCTAGATATTGATTTTATTGATGCCAACAACAAAAGGGAATAGGATCCAAGTCCATCTGCCAGAACATGAGTCGTGATTGCAAACCAGAAAGGACTGAAACAAAAAGTAATATCCAGACTCCAAAAGATCTGGAGTTTGCACCTGAAGTTAGCTCCGGTCTGACTTCTAACATCAATACTGATCATTCCAGTGTTAACATGGGTCAGGAACAAGGATTAGAAATCTTCTGGTAGTCATAAGTGGCAATCCAGCTGTTTACCCCTACTTTTAAGGAGTTCCTACATATGCTGCCTCAGAGTGTTATCTTCTAGGAGCTCGGATGCTGTTTCCAACATACCACAAACAGATAGGGAAAGAGAGGATTAATTCCTAGTAAACAACCTCAGAGCATTTGTATGCATTCTTGTTAAGGGTAGGGCAGCATTGTATTGCCTTAGTCATCTTTATCTGCAGTTGTCATATCCCAGGGGATGGTGTCAATTACTGATCCCTCCCAGGACACACACAGAGTTTTAAGACAGCTACTGAGTGGTACCTTACTAGCAAATCCTAATAACTCAGCTTTCTGTCAGTACTACCTTACTGAAATTACAGTAGATGCTCTCTTATTTCTCACCATGCTCCACAGGGACCATGAAGATTCAGGAAACACTTTTAATTCCTGCTGAAGTCCCTGGAAACACATGAACTTTCTAAAAAGGTAGCTACTGTATTCTGAAAATATATTGGAAAGGAAACAGTGTGCCCAATCCTTTTGTTTGCAGGCCAATCACAGTCTAATCGATCCTGTATATATAATAATAAAATAATACAATTCTAACGTGATGGCAGAAACCAAAACTGAAGACAACATCAAAGATGATGTTCTAGCATTAAGATCAACTCATTGTGTCCATTAAACCTACTACTCTTTACAATACTATCTGAGTGCAAGCAATAGGCTACAACAGAGAAAACCTCACTGGCAGGCAGAGAAGTCCAGCACCTTTCAGACTGGAAGCAGCATCCTGAGAAAAAATTTGCTAGACAAATAACCTTTACCCACAGCCAAGTCCTGCAGTTTACAGTCAATGAGAACACAAAAACAAATGTAAGCAGAGTTTCTACTGTTCGTCCTTGCCAGGTTGTACTCAGGTATTATCCTAAACTGCAGCTAAACAATCTGCTAGATGGAGGGTTTTTTTCAGTTTTATTAATGCACAATGCTGTTACAGAAGATATTAAGTGAACTTACCCTTTTCCTGTGGGGACTAATTTCTAGCTTCATCACTGCACATTTGTTTAAAGTATTTAAGCGCCTGCAAAGAGCAAAGGAAACCATATTAAAAGAACACTCCAGTGTTTTGACACAGGCTATTCCAGTTCAAAGCCTTTGTGAAGGCTGTCCCCACACTGCTCTGCATACAAATAGCCACAAGAACGGTTTCAATTAGAGCCCTAATTACACTTAACTATTAACCCATTACATTTGGCTGTACTCTAACTTCAGAGGGAGGGATGGATGACTATTTGTCACAATTACCTGAATGGAAGTAAAGAGAAGTTAATGGAAACTTAGACTAAGTTGAGAAGTGCATCACATCCTAAGAACTGTAATAATTACCTTTGTTTTAAATAGCAGACATCTGAATCCTGAAAGAATCAACCTTGGCAGACTGACAGTAACAGAAAAGGCTTCTTATTTGACACTTTATACATGTGACTGTGTTAAAAAAATCATGCTTCTTTAAAATTTGTACCTGATAAGCTAAAACTTCCCAAAGAAAAAGTTATTTTCCACTTATCAGATACCTACATTTTTTTTTTGACAATTATAATTTTTAGTAGTCCTGGGACAAGACAACTCACTGATTAAAAAAAACCCCCAAACCAACCAACCAACCAACAAAACAAACAAAAAACCCAACCAAAAACCACAAAAAACAACCAGAACAAAGACCTAATTTTACCTTCCTAAACTGTAAGGTTCTTTTATTCATAAAAATGTTTTTTCTGAAGGACTAAAATGTAAACCAAAATAAATTGCTGCAGCAACAATAGTTAACTAGACTCCTTGTGAAATGTGATAGCAGACTGGATCCATATCTTGAAGTACTCCATGAATATATATATAAGGATTCCTCTATTCCTCACTGAGCTAATGACTTGGCAGGTAGGTATCCCTAAACAAAACAAAACAAAAAAAAACCAAGACAAAAAAAACCAAAAGAAAACAACCAACCAACCAAAAACCAACCAAACAAACACACAAACAGATCTTTCTCCCATCTCATCCCCAGACACTCAGTGTGCAGGGTTGAGCACATAAAGCTTAAAGCAGAGCAAACCCTGGCACTGTTCATCCCACAGCTCCATGGCACCTTACACCCAGCTAAACGCAGGCTGCTGAGGCCTCAGCCCTTCTCCAGACCTTTACCTCTCTAGAAACTGTTCCACTGGGACACAGTTCAGCTAAAATCTGCACTGTAGAGTGTGGTTAGAGTAATGCTGGTGCTATTGCAAAGCAGAGGGCAGAAGCAGGCTGGGCACGATGCAGAAGGCAGAAAGGCTGAAGCAGCAGCTTCATGAAAGTGATGGTTTAGTCCTCCGTGTCAATACTTTCACTCATGAGGCTGTACTATGGGTTGGATGAGGAGACTAAGTGAGCTGAGAACTAATCTTTCAGTATTTTTAGGGGTTGAAGTTTCCCCAGGTCAGCTCCCTGAGCTATGTGAAGAGTTGTGTGTGCAGGGAGGAGGCACAGGAGCAGGGCCACCCTTTTTCTTCAACCAGACCACAGCCCAAATTCAACAGGAGCAAATCTGACCTTTAAAAAGGCTAATTCATTCCAAAGGAAGTTATGTAATTTTCACATAATAATTCGTTTGAGCAAAGTGCAAAGAAGAGCCTGTATCTGCAGCTTTGAAAAACTGAAAAAATAGAAAAGAAACGCAGACTTGCCCTGTTGCTTCAGAGGAGTTTTTTCACATTCATTAAACTTGTAACTTGAATCTAGAAAATGTGTGCACAGGGAATGAATTACTAGTTTCTTCTCTTTTCCCTCGCCTTTTATGCACGGGATTGGTTGCAGATGGTATTTACACAGGGCTTGATCCTGAAGTCATCAAAGAAAATGGGAAAGCTTCTACTGATGCTTTTGCTACAGTCATGAAGTAAAAAAGAAACAGCAGTTTGATCTATAATTAGAGCCAGCCACAACACAGCAGAAAAGAAGAGAAACAGGAAGAATTGCCATGGGTCAAATAGTAGGGCAGTGGCAGGTTAGAAAAGTTATCCAGATCTCTCTATTTTCATCTTTGCTCTGCCTTTAGAAGGCAAAAGGCTCAGTCTTGCCCGCTGCAGCTGGTAGGCACACACGTAGCCACACAAGTACAGTGAATTTCAGAAGGGTGAATGTCCCATCCACATGCTACACAACAATACTGATTTGTTTGGTTTATTTTCAAGAGGCCATAAAGCATCAGAAAGTTGCCTCCTTCTCTTTGCTGTAAGCACATTCTCCTCTCAAACTCTTGGTTCTTAAGACCAGGAAATATTAAATCGGTTTCAGTTCTATATTGTGTAATAATTTACAGATTTCACAGTGTTGCAACTTTTGACCTATGCAGAGAGAAATTATCACTGAATCCCTGGATCAGGCTTTATCTAGCTCCAGCCTGTCTGACTGCTAATAAAGACAATCTCTGATTTCACAAAGATTACATCCCCAGACTTTTCTCCTACTCAAATAAAAATCCTGAAATAGGTGGAAAAACAGAGCAAAGATATCTGTTTCCACAGAGGGTATTTAAGAAAAATGAACTCCCAGTGCACACCTCACAAAAATTAGTATGAAGGTAAGATAAGGTAACCCCCAATGGGTGAGGTTAAATACAAGGGCAGTGAGGCAAATAAAGTCTCTGTTACACATTTGACATGATTTCATCACAAAACTAGTTTTCCTTTTAAAATCTAAATGCTCTGCAGCAATTTCCTCAAAACTGCAACTTTCATTATATACATCACACATTCTGCTTCAACTTCTACTCAAATTCAGCAGTGTCCAGGTTCTTGAACTATAAATCACTGAAAACACAATATGCAAAACTGCTTTCCAAACACATTAGTGATTCTGCAAAGCTAAGACTACAGAGTTTGGGCATTGACAGGATGACAATATATGACCTATACAATTGTCATTAACTATCACATATGCTTTGCAATACTTTTAAAGCACAGATTCACACATTCATTTTCTACAGATCTCATCAAATTGATGCTTGTTAATGAACCACAATTTTCTCTTCTTGCTCTGGACCTTCTCTTTTGGTAATTCCGTTCCTAGATATGAGTTCAACTTCTCATTTCCCTACTGACAGTCAGCAGGCCTGCCTCATTCTTTAGCTCTGTCTTATTCTGTCCAAACCTGTCTCAGTGACACCTTCCTGAACACAGCATGGGAGATGGAGGGATGGGGCAGGATTGCTGCAGACAGCAGTTACAGTTGCTTCACTGCCTGGCTGTCCCAGTCTCAATTTCTGCAATGCCTCCTACCCTGGCCACTTACTCGATGACTGTCTGGATGACAAGATAATACTCTTTCCCATCATTTAGACAAATGCCTTTGAGTCAGCCCTCTCTCTATACATCTTCACATCCAGATGGTATCTTATTGCCAAGGAGCATTCCATCTCCGAGACACCACTTTTCCCTACACTCCATGTACTCCTGACCTACGCTTCCACTCTTCTTCACCTGGACTATGCAAAACCCTTTCTCCTGAGGGTGATCAATGCAACAGTGCCTGCCTCTCAGTGCCAAACCCTGAACTGAGACTGGCCCGTATCAGCCTTGAGTGTCAATTACGCTGGAAGCCTGAGCCTGCTGCACCTAAAACATAAGGCACTGGACCTTCTCTCAGAAATGAGCAAATGATGCATTTTTCCCATTCTTCTCAGAAATGGCCAAACTAGTTTGGCCTGAACTTCTTTTAAAAAATGCAGCCTGAACAAGACATTCACTATGAGAAACAGCAGTGTTAACAGCTAACTTCTAAATTAAAATATGAGCTTATGATGTGAAGTCTTTTTTAACCTAGGTATTAGTGTGTGCTATGTTGGCTATAACCCCAATTTTGTTCTCAGTAACAGGAGAAATTCTCACTCCATGCACCCAAGCAAAGCGGCAGCAATGCAGCATACAAGATTTATGCATTTTAAATTCCAATTTTCAATTTCAGGAACTATATGATCTATCTTTAAAGATTAAAATGTTTTCTTGATGGACTTACTTTTGTAATTCTGTCTTATAGGGCAAATTCCAGCTCCATCACACCTGTAACTAGATGATGGTACAAGTGCTTTCTTGTCTCACTGGACAGCCCCTGTGTTGGCTCCTGGGGTTCATTTGCATGTTCTAACCTGCAAAGGACGCTGACTCTCTACAAACTAAATTATATGAGCAGTGGATGCTGCCCATGCAAATGCATTACAATTGCTTTTTTATATGAGAAGTCCTGATGACAAAAGACTTAAGAAACCTTTTGTGTATGTAGTGTGGCACTTTTCTAGCGATGCGTAAGGAGATTAAAGAGGATTTCCATCATAGCTTGCTATGTATTTTGTACTTAGCAACAACCTCTAGGATAAACATGCTTCAGTACTTAGTTTCATCAGCACATGATGCAGCCAGTTATCCTCTGGAGAAAAATTCCCAGTCATTAATCTACATAAAGTCTTCTGAAAACAAGGCCAGCAGTGGTTTACACAGTCACTACAGGAAGCACCCTAGAAACTTAAAATAGGGTCATCACTCTTGTGTTTTTAACCCTACATTTTAGGTAAGATCATCTAATGACACTTACTACCCTCTGTCTTCTACTGTTACTGAACGCCATATGCTATCTCTGTAATTCAAGTCTCAACCTGCTTTTCACTCGAAATTTTTCCATAAATAACTTAATGGAGTGGACATTGATACTGTTCCCATTTAGAAAGGGATCTGGCACAACATTACTAATAAGCTCTTTTTAAAGTTACATTATTTTTCCTGCTCACATTAATAAGATTATGAAATGATAATTAACAATGATGTAAACTGTCATCTAAAATGCTTCAAACTTCAAAAATAAATCTCTGTCACTCTGATTTCTATAGTCTTTTTAAAACAGTTTTTTACATGCAGTAATCAGAGCAAGGTAATTAGAACTGCTGGCAGAACACTGCCAGGTACACAGAAAAGCAGATTCTCAGCACGGACCACTTACTACTTTGTTACCATCCATTGCATACAGGCTTCACTTAGCTCTGTGCTGAAAGCGCAAATAACTCCCAAAGTAGTCTGATTTTCAGTAAAGAAATAAGTGATAGACTTACGGTTGTGAAACAGTTTTAAGTCTTTTCTGAGTAAACCCCTTTACTGTTTACACACTGACCATGGTATGAGTCAAAATAAACCCAGGCTGCAAGCAGAAAGGCAGCATTCCAAAGTATCTGCTTCCCTGTTTTTTAATGAGCTTTGCAAAATTAAACAAGGAGGTGTGGAGGCAAAAATCTAGAAGTGGAAATATTGTGAAAATGTACTGCTTTTGTCTAACACAAACGATAAAGGGCCAAATTCAGACATCTGAGACGATTAACTGAATTACTTCAGTTCCATTTTGAGGTGGGATCTCAACGTTTCTGGAGAAACCTTATCATCAGTTTTAAAGCTATCTTGTAAAAGATAACTCTGATGTATAAACCACCGGTTTCAGACTGACACAGTTCAGCTTTTTCAATCTTTGTCTCAAGCTACGGCAGTAACTTTTTTCAAGACTGGTGGATTCTTATGCATTTACACAGAAAAAAAATTTGAAGATAAAACAGTTCTTTTACAATTAGCAGCCTTATTATAGACTATGTTCACAAAACAACTATATACACATATAAATTTGTTTTTCCCACTTTTATTAGAAGATCTCTGATGTAGACTTCCATTGGACACATCTTTTTACTGTCCTCTGTGTTCAGAATAAGTGCTAACTACTTTTATGCATCACACAGCAAATCTCATAGAGATATGAGGACACATTCACTTTGACCAGTGAGAAACAATATGCTACCTTTTTTCCCCCCCATATAATTAAATAATCCCAGGTTAAGAAGTATTCTTGCAGGCAAACACCAAATACAAAATACTCTAGTTCCACAGTATTTTGCTTTCCTGGCGTGAGAAGACAACGTTTCTGGGAACCACCATTTTCTCATATTGCTGTACTTTCTGCTCAAGGACTGCACAAGTTCCAGAGTACACAAATAAGCAGATCAATGCATCACGTTTAAACATTGATGGACTAGGTACCCCACATTTGAGTAGGCCACATCTTGAGTGTGAATTACATTAAAGTGATTTTTCCCCTCCTAATGACCGGACAACAACTCCGTTTTCTTAGTTTGAAAATCTTGTGAATATTTCTGAGGAACTCTAAATTCCAGTCCCTCTCTTTCCCTTCCAAGTATGGCAGTGACGGCATGAGAACACTATAAACTTAAAGCTGTTCTTAAAAGGATTTTGTAATTTATTACAATTACTGACATTTAGAGTTGCAGACACCATGCATGCAGTATCCAAAAGCACTCATTTCACAGGCAGTTTGGAAAGGTGCCAGACTGAAGGACAGAGGCATAAAACAGTATTTATTTCTAGGTAATAGGGGATATGAAAAGTTAATGCTTCTATTAAAAATTCAATTCAAAATATTCTATTCAAAACTAGTAATGCTGAGGCTGTAGTTCTGTAAAAACATCCTGTCACACACCAGCAAGTCTTGCTTCCTTCTTTTTCTCTACCCATCCTTTCTGTCCCTGCAGCCGGCTGTGGGGTCATGCCCCATCCTTTACACCTACTCTGAAGTTTATTATGCTTTTTCACTAATTTAATTTACTAAACCCAGCAAAGGTCTATCAAGACTCTTTTTGTGGGCTGAATGAGTTTATGGAAGGAGCCCATAAACAACAAAGATAAGTTATGGGAGCACAAAGGCTGAGGGCAAGACAGTCTTTGCAGTAGTGCTAAATTATCCCTTCCAGCCATACCCACATTACATAGGGTGATGTACTGAGGCCACCATGAGGGTTTGTATACATAGCATTTTGTTTGTATACATGGCTGCTCACCAATACCGATTCCAAAACCCAGTTCCTGCATGGGAATGGGTGCTGCAGTTGTATCTGCAGATGGCTATAGCCAGCACAGTTCTGCTTTCATGGGCCTAACTAATTTGTGAATTAGTAAAGAAAGCAAATAAAAAAGAATAAAAAAATATGCCCATGAAAGCCCTATCAAAAAGACGACTGCCATTGTTCTCTCAACTTTCTTTTAAATAACATCCCCAAACGTCACTTAGCTCAATACGTTACTCTAATGAAAGCCACATATTTTGTATGCTTTTTTTTGTCATGCTTTTTCCAAGTACTTTCTACTACACAGGAAGGGTTTTGTTTCAAAATGCAGTGTGATTTTTGTTCACCTACCTGCATAATGCCTCAATAGCATCTCTGTCCAGAAAGTCATGCTCTCGCTTGACTAGAGCAATATCAATTGGAAAAAGGAGATCTGTAGGAAAAGAGACAGATTGAATCAAAATTACTCATTTTCCCAGTGGTGCATTATTTCAAACAACCAGCTGCCTCCAGTTTAGCTCATCAAGATGCCAGTGATTGGCACTTAGGTAAACAAATGCTATCACCTCAAATGCCAGAGGTGTTTCCTTTTCATGTACAAATTTCAACAAGCGCTGGTAACTGAAAGGTCATAGACAGAATGGAGGAAAAATGAGCAAAGCAGCAACAAAACAGTGGGAGAGGGGAAGAGGCAAATGCAAGCCTCAGACAAAAGTGTAAAATAACTCATGCTAGTTTTACTTAAAATAAATATCCAAACTCCATCAAAGTATTAATATCTTAAAGAGAAAAAGGTCAGTAAACACCAAAACTCTGTGAAAGAATGAAAAAAAAAAGCCAAACTCTGAATCTCCTTTGTTGTTAATCAAGCTATTCAAAAGTTGGACACTGTTACAAAATTAATGAGATATGGACTGAAATGAAAGCAAGCCAAGCTGTGTGGAGTCCATACTGCCTCCTTTCCTCAGGAGATTATTTAGGTAAACAACCAGGAGAGTGAGGGGGAGGAAACAATCTTGGCAGAGAGCTGATAATTTACTACAGCTCTGAAGCAGCAACCACATATATATTATTTACTGTCCTCCACAGATTCCTGACTGTCATACAGGTCCTGATCTGGCATTCCTTGCACAGCCAATACTCCCACCTAAAGTCTCTGGTTGTTCAGGGCACATAGAAATACAAGGCCAATCTATGAATATACTGCTGCAGTTCCACAAAATTTCCCTAAGAAGTAATTAAAATTTTTTAATTTCCAGAGACTGGGAAAGAAGGAGCTGAAATGATTAAAAGATCAATGTTAATTTCTAGAAAGGTATTTTCTATACCAACAAAAAATACCTCAAATGAATTATATGTCCTGATTTTCATAGAAAGATTTGGGTTGGAAGGGACATTAAAGTTCATCTAGTTCTAACCCCCTGCTATGGACAAGGACACCTTCCACTAGACCAGGTTGCTCAAAGATCTATCCAACCTGGCCTTAAACACTTCCAGGTATCCACAGCTTCTACAATTGCCCCAGGAATAAACAAATTATGATATATTCTGCAAAATGCAAGGAATTCTGTCTTTTCTACAGAAAACTGCAGTTGTAACAAAGCAACTGGCAAAAGTTCACTGATTAATCTCCATTTTCATTAAGCACTGCATGGGAGTGCTCCATATAGGTGACTTCTCATAACTGTTGTGCTACACCCAATTGGTTCATAGGTTTCCCCTTCACTACTTTATGTTGCAAGTGCAAGGAAAGAGGGTGAACGCATTGAACTGGTATTTTTCAGCAGTGCTGATGTAAGGTTTTCCACTAAGAAGGTATCTCAGAATGCCCACAGGAAAACACACAGGAGAACTTAAGTGAAAGAGGTGACTTTGGAAGAAGTTGATAGTCTGTACAAGTCCATTTTTTTTAATGCTTAATCTATGTTGTTGCTGGTTTTGTTGCTGCTGCTGCTGCCAGGGGAGCTTGCAAAGGACAATGGTATATTGTTTTCGTATAAGGACAGCTGTCTATTCAATGGGAATGGCTGGCCTTGCTCTCACCTCTTCTCTCTCATGTCTGTGATCCTTTTGATGTTAGTCAGAACATGGTCATATGTTAGACATTTCATATAAGTTTAGAATCTCCAGGTAGGGCAATGGTAACCACAGGTTACCACGTATTTTCTGAACGCAAATAATTTGTTATGGAATTTACAGCTCAGGATAATAAGAAATGCACAAGCCCCCATATTCAGCTGAGGGTTTTGTCCCCAGTTATAACAAAGACTGGAAGTACACTTCCAGCTCTGCATCCGAAGAAAATATTGGCATCTCCACTAGCACAGGGAAAAAAAAAAAAAAAAAGAAATTAAAAAGTAACAGGAAGAGAAAAAATATAAGGAAATTTAATTTCTGAAGAGGCGAATAAAAGTTTTGCCAAGTACTGCTTTCAAAAGTGCTATTATCATCTCATATTGCCAATGCAGCTGCAAATCCAAGCTCAACAAGATCATTTTTCAAGAAGGTCACTTCAGCATTTGCTGCAATTTTCAACAGTTATTCACTGTAAATAATGAACTTTCTATGCTCATTCTTGCAAGCAGCAGCTGGAGTTTATTTTGTGAAAATGAAGAGGCAGTTAAGAGTGCATAATAATTTCACTACAATGCAAGTAATGTTAAGTGGTGTGGGGGACAAATTCTGAACAGCAACATACATATATGAAAAGGATGTTACACTTTAAAACAAACTTCTGTTTGTTACTCTGTATTAGGGTGTAAAAACTGCACGCCAAAATTGCAATTTCCTAGTAGGTTAGAGAGGCAATGAAGACAACAGTTTCAACTGAGAAGGTACACAAAGTGAATTCATCCTACAGGATAAGTGATTGCAGAAGGCAGCAGTCCCTTTGAGGAGCTGCTGCACATCTGTGCAACAACAGCTTGTATGTTCTTCCTTTCACAGTGACTGACACCAAAATAAACTTTTCTGAAAACACACACAGGACTTGGGAATCATACATACAGATGCACTCGTGCATATACAGAATTTCCTATCACTGCTCCACTAGGAGAGCTGGCCAGTGGAAGTGGACACAGCTTTTGTTTCTCCAAGACTGGGTTTGTAGCAGTGGATGACTATGTTCATTTGTGTTTTAACTAGAGGGAATGTACCATGGTGCTTTACATGAGGACATTTGGTAAATTCAGATTGAAACAGGAACCTGGAACAAATTTAAAACTCCATGACTGCTTCAGAGTCTCATTAGGTTTGGTACATCTACACGTGTGGTGACTAGCAGAGCACAGCCCAGTTCCTAAAAGTCATCTTATGTACTGGCACCTCAGTTACATCCCTGAGCCGTGGTGAATATTACATCTTATTGCCCAAAAGCTGCCAGGGGATGACTGACTTGCAAGCTCAGTTGCCTACCTTCATAAAGCTGCGCATACTGCGGGAACCCAGCAGCCCGCAGCCAGTCACAAGCTTCCTTGGCCTCGATTTCTGGAAGAGGACAGAAATAAGACACCCTCCGATTAGTGACCTGCAGAGCAAAAACTTCCTTTCCACCACTTCTACTATTCCTGTTACAAAATAAGAACAGAAGTACCCAGAAACTTTGAAATGAGACACCAGTTTGCTTATCTCAGTTTGCTTTTCATATGATCAAACATATCTTAGATTCTGGAAGGCCACTAGTGTTCAGCTCCAATTTATCAACAACTCATCATTTCAACAGCTAGAGAAACAGGGACAACTGAAGACTGCAGCAGTTATGGATTACTCCATACAGTTTTTGTTAATGCTAGAGAAACCAGCACTGCAATCAACATAAGCAGCACTTGTTCAGCAAATCTTATGATACTCTTGGCACAACTACTTTGTCTTGACAGGAATTCATCGTAGAGCTCACAATACCATTCACTTTAACACCTTGTAGATAGTACTGACTCAGGCCCAAGAACAACTGACACACTGTATTACAGATCACTCAAGCAGATATTCACTACCCAACAAGAACCTAATTTCACAGGAGGTCTTCAAGGCATTATTATTATTATTATGCAAGTTACTTGGTATATTGCAGAAAACTTTCCTTCACACTGCCCAAAACAGCATGGCCCAGAAGGAAATTATTTACATACATATATACATGACACTGAAAGAAAGGAAACATTCTGAAAATGGGTTATATTAATCTGTGAATAAATTACACATAAATTCATTTGTTACCTAATATAAGTAGAAATAAAGAAAATGTGATCCTATTAGCTCAAACTAGGAAAATGTAAAAGGTATTAGGGTATTTTCCAAGTGCTGAAGAAAAGGATCAGGCTAATTCTGTTCTAAAAATTCCAAAAAGTTCTACTCAGAAGTTATAGCTCCCTGCTTAGAACTAATCAAATAAACAATAAGATATCAGACACTATTACAGTTTGTCTGGCTCTGGTTATATTCACTGCTCTTGACTGACCAGAAAAGCTTCTTTATGTACAAGTCAGTAGACAATTTTGCCACCTACCTGGAGAGGATATACAGCTACCTGCTGCAGAAAACAAGCAGAAAGAGTGTGCTCAGAATACAGGTTACTGCATACAGAGCACTGAAGAGCCAAACACAAAGTAAGTAAAGTACCTCAAGATTTTTTCATGCTATGAAATATTCCCAGTGAGATCTAGGTACACAAAATTGGATGAAATGGCAGGCAACTTTTAGTGTTTCCAAAATTATTGCAATCCCCCCTAATTTTCCAAATTGCTACAATAGTGTTAAAATACTTGTGCTTTGCCAGACTACTTTGCTAAGACACATATCCAAACCAATGGGTTAAAGTGAGCCAAAACATAACATTCCAGATAAATAAACATCTGAAAATCCACTCTTGCTGAAGTTAGGACAAGTAGGCATTTGTGCAACTTGTATTTGCTTCACCTTTGAGCTATGGGACCACATGAGAACAAGCACGTACAGACATATTGACTTAGCTACTGATCAAGAAAAGGCATTCTTCGATTTCAATTGCAAGCAATTGTGAAGCTTTGCTTAAAGTAGTATTTTAATTACAGTACCCAAAGAAAATACATAAGAAATTTAATAAAGAAGGGGAAAAAAATCTAAAATATATTTAAAACTTGTACTGCCAAAGCAAGAACAAACATGATGATAATAATGTCTCAGAAGAAACTGAAGTAGCAAAGCAAAAGATCTAGAATTAATTTTTAAGGGTACTTAAAATTCAGTATCTTACAGGTCACACCCTGCAGAAGTGTCTGGACTAAATGAGAATTTCGCTCCATTTAAAACTAGAAAGAAAAATTATCCCAGATAACAAGAATTTACCTAAAAATATATGTAGATGCTTTTAATGCAATTGAAAAATTACTACTATAGGAGCTCTTCAGTGTGTTTAAATATTGTTCACAGGTCCTTTACTGAGCACCTCAGGGGTATGACCTGTAAAATATTTCTAGAGCTAGAAAATTATGAATATGCATTTATCAGACTTTTAAAAACATTTTGTATAGAAGCTTTGTGTATCTCTTCTGCAAATAACTATGCAATTTATGTGGAAGTTACATTTTATGGGCACCCAAGTATCAGGTGCCTTTGGGATTTTCTGAGTATATTTGCTTTCAAAATACCTTTGAGAATCCCCTAAGAAGTCTACCTAGGCAATGAAACACCCCAGTTTTTCCTGTTTGGTCACCAGAATTGAAGAGAAAAATAAAACACAAGTGAACCTGGTCACTGATTAGGCTCGGTAAATGCCCAGAGTACAAGGAAGCACCAAGGGTTTAAAAGCCATACTTGCCCCATTTTCACATCCAGGGCTCCAGCCCTTGGGTCCTGTTGCAAGTCCTTGGAAGGATGAGGGATTTGGAGTTTTGTCTTGAACAAGGAGCCAAGGAGTCCCCTGAGGCCAGGGCTCTCTCTGTGTCCATCCACACAATGACATGACAGGGGTGACAGAGTGGAGATGGAACCTACAAGATGTTCAACTCCACTTGGCTGAACTCAGGATTGCTCCTAGACTGTAACTGTGTGGTGTGACTAGACATATGGAAAGGTAATTTTTCAACCCACTTTACCCATCTCAACCTTGTTGGCTACTGAGGAGCCAAAGTATGAACAAAACTGTGTATGTATGCGAAATTCAGGCAGATCAAAACATAGCCAGAGGGAGAATCCAACCCAGGCTGTGCTGAATAGGCTGCATAGAAAGCCAAGTACACTGAATAAGCTTCCTCACATAAGGGGTACAAATTTAAACAGCTGAGAGCTGTATAGGTAAAAAGCTAATTACTGCAAATTAAATGGAATCTGCCTTTGAGAATAAAATGAATTAGTTAAACCTAAGGTTCTGGCCAAATCACTTAAACTACCTTAGTTGGAGAAAGCAGCTCATTCCTACAGTTTCCAAAGACCAGCTTCCAGCTCCTCAGCATCAGCCCTGGGACTCCTGGTTTGTTAGCTGCCACAGTTTCATATCCAGGTGGACATGAGAATATGCGCAAGTCCCTGTCATCCTGATCAATGGCAATCAAGGTAAGAAGCGACAAAAGAGAGAACAGACTTTCCAAAAATCAGATTTTTCAACTACTTCTAAAATGTTTTAGAAAGGATGGAGCACTCAAAAACCTTTGTTCAATCTCCTAAAGGACCTAGGTTACAGATCATTATCTGAGTTATGAACTCACTGTCAAGCACAGCATCTATTTGGTTGTGACCAGCTGATAGCCCCAAGGAGGAGAATCAGCTTACCGAGGAACTCTGCATTGATTTCCAAACCATTTTAGGAGAGTCCTACTTCAGCACCAGCAATCTGCCACAATATGCAAATCAATTTCCGATGAAGACCTGGCAGCTGAACTGATACAAGTTGCTGCAGGCAAAGGACCGGTCTCACTCCCTCCTTCCCACTCCACCCCTGCAGTGCCACTTCCTTTCTGAATCAAACATCCTTGCCAGTTAAAACCTTTACAATAAACTACAATTCATATACATTACAAGCCAGGAATGTATGTGCAGCTTTTCAGATGTGCATCCGGTGCCCTCCCCCAGCAGCAGGAGGTTCTTGTACAAAGAACCACTGGCAAGAAAGAAATTGCGCTATTATTTTTAAATGTCCTGATACACACACAGAAAGTCTCTTAGAAAGTAAAACAAAACAAACAAAAAAACCTCCACCCAAATCCCAAAAAACCAAAAAGGAGTACAATAGAAGTCTTTATTCTTGGTGTCGTGTAAGCAAACAGCAGGCAAATGTGTTAAAGAGGAAACAGGAAATTTTTATTGGAAACAGCTTTATTTGTTAGTCTGTTTCACAAAGCAGGCCTCCATGTTCCAATCAAGGGTAGGAGTTCCTTTTGTGTATGATTGGGAACCAATAGTTCTTATTTACCCACTTCCGGGGGGATTAGGAGGACCCAGCTCTCCCCAGACTGGTAAGTGAAAATGGAAAAGTCAACTTCCTTTTTGTTAAACTTGGTAAATCTTGGTTTCTGGCCCTGCAAGTTTGCAAGTTTAAACCTTCCTTTTTAAAATATCTCAATTCACACCGTGTTTCGTACTACAGTTGCAGAAAGGAGAACTCTGAGATGTCTACTATTTGATGATTCCTTTCTGTCTATAAAAAATAAAAAATACAGTGAGATGCTGCAATAATTTGGAGCAGCAACATAATTTACTTTCATTCTTCTTTTCTTTTTTCTTCCATGAAACAACATGCAATTTAAGGCTTAGCTCTTCTTTCAGGGTCTTCAGGACAAAGTGCAAAACAGATGTATCTTTGTACAGTCATGCATTGACTCAATTTTCACCTAAGTGCTAAACATCTTATGAACAGTTCCAAGCAGATGGTTTCCTCTTGCCTCAACTCAGACACCTTGACAACCATATTAGCACCTCCACACATCAGTTCTACTCATCTCACCTTTTGGTTCTGTTAAGAGAGCAGACTGTAAAAATCTGCACCGAGACTGGTCAAATCTATGCTGCTAAAATCAATCAGAAAAAAAGCAGGCTTCACTGCTGAAGTTTCACTCAAATGTCATATTGAACAACAGGTTTGTTTCAACTTCTTAATTTTATCTTGGTCTTAACTTTTTAAGCAAGTTAGTCTAGTTGAAAGTCATTATTTGACTTTTCTTTCAGAAAAGAGAAAAAATGGGTAAAAATTGAATACTAAATCATCTTCCTGAATTAGCTTGCAGGAGAGTGTCTCCCATGCAGTGCAGAGAATACGATTTCAGACCATGAATGCTGAAGATGAACACACTTGCTCCTTACTTTAGTGCCAAAAACTCCATAAACTATCTGCATGTTTTCTAAGGCACAGAGGAGCACAACAGAGCACAGAGGATCCTTCCCCATCCAGGACTGATGTTTCAGTTTAATGGCTGCAAAAGGGCTTGCATGCTCAGAAACTCATCCTCTTTTTCTGTCTGTATCAGAAATTACCTCCCCCTACATACCATGTTCCTCTGAAACTTCTGGTGCTTTGCAAAATTTGTGTTCAACTCCAAAACACTGTTCTGAGCTTTTAAGAAGCTTGAGATCATTCAGGATCATGTTTTTTAAGACCAGCTGTGATACATATGAGAAATATTCTTCTCTGGATAGAATTCCACTGTCCAAGAACAAGCAATCATTTTTGCCAGTGCTCGAATTGTATCCCTGTCATGAGAATTGCCATCCCAACACGACTTCATCACACTATCCAACCACTCAGTCTATAGATACATGAACATAGATGTGAAATCTGAGACAAACCAGGGAAATAACTGCACTGTGGCAGCTGTCTACAAATGAGCAGGCGAGGCACTGAAAATGATAAATCAGTTCTGTGTAATGCCATATTCCTGCAGCCCTTTAAAACTGGGACAGTATGACTGACTTCCTAAGAGTTAGCCTGCTAAGTGTCCATGGCCTCAGATGGTTTTCACTTTGAACATATGCAACAGTTGCTTGAAAATAATGAAATTCCTTTTCATAAGTCTGTTTTTTCTCAGATTTACATCGTTAAATATTCCTTAGGCAGTATCATTAACTTCATGTTCCACACCTTTCAAGAAAGCAGCACATAACAAGGACCAAAGAAAGCAAAAATGTAATTGGTGAAGAAGAGCATTTTACAAGGATAATGCTCTCAAACACTGAAACTTGGGAAGCTTGTCAATCAATGTTCAACCACTAAAAGCTAGAGCATTCTGAAAACCCCATTAAAAGCTCTTGCCAAATTTTTAACTCATTCGGAATTTCTTCGAAGAGAAAAATCTAATCTTATACAACTGTTTTAAAATAGTAGTCTGACACATTCAGCCCATGCAGGATGCATTTCTGGAAGAGAATATGAAGTATAGCTTTTGAACTGAATACGAGCTTGCAGGTTTTGAAGTGAAAGCTAACAAGCTTCCCAAGAGTCACTGTTCTCCTTTCACCTTCAAAGTGCAGGTTACATTTTGCAATAGCAGCTGCCTTTTCCTATGTGCTTCTGTATTTCACTGCGCTTTAATTTACCTTCTATAGTCAAATGATACATGCTGTGATCTCCAATTATCACTGCCTGCCTCAACAGTCAATTCAGACCAATATGGACGCACATGCAATTTTAAGAAAATATTTCTCACTAAAAATTTTTGTAGGAGTGGGAGGAGGGAACCCACAGGTTCTTGAAGGAAACCATATACAACACCAAACACATATACTGCTTTCTAATCATAAAACCCCTAAAAATAGGTGGTGGTGGTGAATTTTACTCAGATATTTCTCAACTATATGATGAAAAAAACACTCTCCTTGTGCTCCTGCTGGCTTTGGGTTAAACATGGGATTGGCTTTTCAAGTTATGGAGCCTTGCAGCAAGACGGTAACTATGCAGCTAATGTTACGTATAAACCACACGACCCTGGGAGAAGAAAAAGAGTATGTTTGGAATTTGTGTGGGAACAGATGAAGTAAGGAAACACATGTTTAAGGTCATATATTGATGTTTTCTCTGTAAAAAAGCAGGAAGCTTGAGCACTTTTTTTTTTTCTTTTTCATTTTTTTTTCAGCAGAGCTTTTAGGAAGAGCAAATGGCTTACTTCCACTGATGGGGATTTAAGTTTGTTTATTCCCCCACGGGTGAAAACTAAATAAAATAAAAATAAAATGTGACTAGTTTCCAAAATATCTGCATAGGTGTATGTTGGCTGTATGTAATTTCACTCCCTATCAGCCATACCCGGTTCCAGAATATAGTAGATTTAGTTGCTCACTAATGCTCTTGGCTAGCATAGGAAACACAATACTGCTTTTGTGAACCGAAATCTAATTATTAAACTTGAATCTCCTTTTCATTGTCTTCAGCATATCAAAATCATTTCAAAAGTTTTTCAGCTCAAAGTTCAAAAAAAGAAACAGCATTTGTTGAAAATACTTAAAACATTTAGGGACTGAGACAACACATTGAAATCAATGGGAACCTCCATATATTTCAGAGGACTCAAGTAGGACTTTTCTAACATGGATCCATGGGTCTCTAAAACCCACCAACACTCTGTTTCAGCAATAAATGGGGTCAGTTTCACAGTTCTCATTATTTTTAGCACAGAGAGAAGACTAGGTTTTCATCAGAACATAAGGAAGGACAGTGTCCTTGGTAGGAGGGCAGAGAGGACACAACGACCACCCTCAGAGCACTCCCTGGCTGGCAAGTAGTCTTCCCCTCGGTCAAGAGGACCAGGCGCAACTGATGTTCTCTGAAAAGCACCAAATCAACATCATTTCAGGATCTAATACAGGGTTTCTGGAATAAAGGATATTCCCAATGCCTCTGTCAAGCCCTTTCCCTATACAGTCTGTAAGAGATTATTGCTGGTTTACACTGTAAGCCAAGTTAATAATTTACACCTAAATGGGTTATTAGTATTTTTCTTCACATTTTGAGCACATACAGGAGAATTAAGAAAGAAATTTAAAAAACAGTGTGATCTAAAGTTAAAAACAAACTTTGTTTAATCAGAAAACTAAAGCTTCATGTGGTTGTTTTCCTGACAAATAATTCTTTTTATAGATTAAAGATGGTCTTCTCCCATTTGTTTTTAAGAAGGTTCACAGATGAAGAGGAACAAGATGTCAAGGGACTTAAAAAACCCTTAAGAAATAATTGGGCACGTGGGTTATTTATCTGCCTGATTAACACAGGGTGGTCTTGGAGGAGGATTATTTGGGGCAGAGAAAGCAGTTAGCCAAATCCTCTGATGGAGGTCATGTTGACAGATTCCAGAGTGAGAAATGAATACTCCTCCAAAGACTGGGAAACAGAAGATGACTTTAACTTGGTTAGCATGACCTTTGAGAACACACTGAATGGCAAACATTAACCATTGCTACTCCCAAGCCCAGCACTAATATCCTCCCATTGCACCCTGTCTGCAAGTTAGTAAACTCACACACTTGTAAGTATGCGAAGTTCAGCGCAAAGGCTCACACTGCTCTGGAGGAAGGCAAAAGTGAGTAGGCCCAGCATTACAGATACTTCATCTTAAAAGGCCCAAAATATGGCTTATCTGCTCAGATATAGGAAATAACAGTGGTATAAGAACTGATATGAATTGTCTCAATGGTTCATACAAAAGAAAATAGATTTTCTACAGACGGTTACTTCTTCAAGCTTGTTAAGCCTCAACCTCAAAACCATCCATGTACCCAGTAAGAACTGCATGAAAGAATGACTACCTTTACCTCATACCATTTACAACCAAGCTCATTGATGACCCAGCCCCAAACTCCATCCTCTGGGAACAGTAACATACTAGATACAAAATACCAGTGGCAGTGAAAAAGCCCAGCATAAAGCTGGTCCCAGATGAATGCGTCCCTCTTGATGCAGAACTAAAGAGGTAAACATGGATTTTTCCAAAGCAAATATTGCTGTGAACTTTCTGCTTCCAGGTATTACAGATACAGTATTCTGTCTGTAATATTGCATACTTGAAAATGCTTTTCTCAGTACTTGATCTAGGTGTTATATCTTGTATGTATGGAAGATGAAGGGAAGTTAAAACACTTCATGAAGGTTTCTTTTATCTTAAATGCACAGGAAATCTGATTTCAGAGACACCCACCAGAGGAAAGGGTGGCCAACAGAGCATCCAGTTGTGTGGGTCCACAGGGTCACAGAGAGAACATCCCCAAAATGCAAAAGTGTGGTAAGGGGGCGTGTGTATTTTTCTGAATCCTGAATCTTCAGTAAATTAGAACAGGCCTGGGAAGGTCTGAGTCCACCACTGACTTCAGCAAATGTCTTTCATACTACTGCATATGAATAGAGAGATTAAGACGATTGTAAAATATATGTATTTAACGCCAAATTTAAGGAATTCTGCACCATTTTGAACTTTAAAAAAAAGTCCCAGGAATAAGTGAGTCATCATATTGTGTCTTCATTAGAATAGAGACCAGATAATATTTTTTCCTGATCCTGTCTCATCTAGTACAGTCCTTCCCAAGGGTATCAAACACTAGACAATATATGAAAGAACAGTCATCCTAAAAAACAAAAATTCTTATCATGCTTTTCGAAAGACACCAAGTACTTCAGAATGGTATGCAGCTTTACCTGTAACTTTCAGATAAGGAAACTCGGTGAATTAAAACTAGCTGGTTAAATCATTCTTGACTCTATTTTGCTTCTGCCACTTATGTCAGTGCTATACTGTACTAGCAGACCTACTGATTTCAAAGATAGGCTGTGTGGGATAGGGCAGCACCCTCAATAAGAATGCCAGAACAAGTGCCCAGCAAAAAAAGAACCAGAAAGTTCCAATCACAGCCCAGTCTTGTGACTCTTTGATGAGACTTGCTCATTACTGTTGGAAGACAGATTTTGTTTTTTCCTTAAAACAGGAGAAGGGGAGAAAATAGAAGAGAAAATAAAAATGGGGGAAAAAAAGAAAAAAAAACTGGCAAAAAGTCTGGAAAGCAAAAAAACATGAAAGACAATCCTGATACCCTGCACCAGACAGAATTACTGAACGCTTACATACCACCAAGAAATATGATTGGAATTGCTGAAATTACAAAAATTACTGGATATCTACATTCACTACATCACTAGAGAGAATATAGTGTTTTGTAATTAATTCACCTTGAAACACCAAGGTTTAGACTGTAAGCAGAACAACATGGTGGCCAAAGAATATATATAAATTATACAGGGCCATCATGTCTTTACTTAGTATAGCTCAAACTACCAAATTTTCTGTGAACTAGAGATCACTTGATTGCTGTATTTCTATAACATGCACAAGAAGGAAGGGGAAGCATCTGAAGTTATTTTTATTTCCCCAAGTCTTCTGGCTATACTGTATGAATGCTTGGGTGGGTCTGGCATTGTCTGAAATGTGTCAGGGTCCTTTTGCATAGCCTCATTTCCTTCTTCCTGTCGCTAGAAAGGATAGTTAAGCATGAAAAGCACTTGTTTACAGTACAGGACCATCCTGTTAAGCACATGAGTTCTCTTCCTCTGTCTCCTTTTAACCAGTCAAGTGTACAGTTGTGTTTATGCTTAAGCCAATAGCACAACTGAATTGGAAGAGAAGTCTGAATCTCTCAAGAAGGCCAAACACAACATACTGTGGTATTCTGCCTAGAAAAAAAACTTTATAGTGCAAACTGGATCTCTAAATATTTGAAGAACTCATAAATTGACATGCCTCAAACAAACCACTGCCTAGAATGCAATGAATCAGAAGAACTGGAAAAGTAAAACCAAGCCACCTCTCATCTACTTCTTCTAGGAATCCTAATATAAACATTTCAGTTCAGTGCATGAGTACAACTACAGCACCGTATTCCTAACTCCACCAGAGGCAAAATAAACAGAGCACTTGTGAGTTTCCATGATTAGCATCAGTCTTCCTCTCTGGCCCAACAAGGGCAGCTGCAGAACTGGCTGGGAAGACCCTGGCTCAAGAATTAAAAATTCTAGACTTAATCTACACAATTGAGAATTAAAACCCAAAAAAGAACATGACAAGACATAGTCATGCTTTTAACTACCACTTAGAAAAGAAATTTAATGAAATCGAATAAAATTTAAGCTCCATGGTGTTTAAAAGAACGTATCTGCACTTCCTTTTAATTAAAAAAACAAACAACTCAAGTTATTTTAAAAGAAGATAAAGAGACCAGGAAGTGCTAGAGGTCCCAAAAGGTAGCTCTAAATGCTTTGATTTCTACAAACTTGTAGATGAAAAGAATTTTCTCAAATCAGTATCTACATCTTCTTGTGCATATACTAATTAGGATCCCACCAGCAAACCAAAGTAATAACCCAAAACCATTTACTTGAGAGACATCCATCCCACTTCCTGGCCATCTCAGTCTCTTTTTTTTTTTTTTTATTGCTTCTACTGGAGATGCAGAGCAAGTTGCCTAGAGGACAGCAATAAGGATACCTGGGAAGACAAGACAGCAGGCTACAGCTGTAGATTCAACAGACACACCTAATACCAACTCCATGTGCTGTCAGCCAGCAATGGCCTGGTTGCCAGATGGATACTGAATCAGTCTGGCACTGAGCTGTTGACAGATTTGTACTCAGAGGCTCATAAGAAATCTGCTTGACTATTATCTTCCTTAAGTTCACTACAAATAGTCTTAAAACATAATCTGACTCAGGGAATTGTTATTGATTTGCTGCTGGGAATTTCTTGATCAGGGCAGGGAAATTCAAACATCACACTCCTGTAAAACAAATAAAAGCATCTATAACCGATGGCTAAGTAAAACTGTATTCCCCAGTCTTTCAAATCAGGCGTGTTAAGTACTTTGAGACACCAGGCAGAATCCTCTGACCTAGTTAAATACCTTGTTTAAATGTAGCAATTTCTTCAAATTTTCCCAAAGAGAATAAATACGAGGGGAAAAAAACCTAAACCAAATGAAAAACCAAAACCTGTTGCACCAATACTAAGTTCCTTGACTGTCAACAGAGCTCCTTAGCCTAATGGCAACACACACCGCTCAACAACTTCACAGTTATGGTGGAATTAAGTCAATGGGGGTGGTTCGCAATGAAGGGGAGGGTGACATGGCGTGTAAAACTGCCCGACTGGAAAACGGCATTGGCTTTCTGTTTGCCTGGGGGTGGGCCGGGGGGGGAACAGGCTGGCAGGCGGTGCGGCTCCTTCACCGGGATCAAAGCCTCCGGGGGTGACATCAGGGCTGGCCACCGCGGCACGGGGGGAGCCACCGGGCTCCTGGAGGACATCGGGCTAATTACGGAGAACTTCAAAAGGAACTCGATGGTTGCCGTCTCGCAAGGCCTCCCAGAAAGGAGGGGGGGAAAATGACACAACCTCCCCCCAAAAAAAAGAAAAGAAAGGGAGAGAAAAATGATTGGGG